>JAMKCH010085885.1:0-121450 GCA_023653785.1 Ophioderma brevispina
CTTGAGAGCAACAAAGCCAGGTATCCCACCCTTTGGACCACGGGGGAGAGTTGTAAAAACACCCTTTCTAAGCGTGGGTACCAACCTGTTGGTGCAGGGAGGATGTCTAGGGCCGAAAATGCATTTTGGGCCAATTAGCGAAATTTTTATTTTTTAAAGTAGAAATATTACCATCTTATTTTGTTATCCTTTTTGTTATTGATATAGAATTTAATACATTGCAAAAAGGGTTCAGGTAGTACTTGTTGTGGTGACATGTGATCACAAGCTGTTTTTTTAAGGAAAAAAGTGATTTTGGGGCTAAAATTCTAGACCCTTTAATATATCGTATAAAAAACAGCAATCTATAATATAAATGTCAGAGATTGAAGTATTGCATCTTGATGAAAATATGTTTTGCTAAGAAATTAATAAATCTTGATTTCTTTAGTTTTTAGGAGCCAAAAACATGATTGTTTGAGACCAAAATAAAACAGAACACCCCTGCCAACCGGAAGTTTTTGACCTCAACCATCATTTTTTAAAATTATTTATTACTATCTTTCGAATAGAGTTGGTTGCGTTTTGATTGTACGCTAGGTGGAGTGGTTGTCCTAGAATTTTGCAGTCTAAAAAACCACCGCTTTCACTACAATAGTTCCAGGTGCAGTTGCCAGCTGGGTGGTCACAAGTTTTGGAGCTCATCTGTGCTTAAAAAGAAGTCAGGTTAACACCTAGCCAACTAAATCTCAACCAAACTAACTGTGTTAATGAGAAAAATGCACTATCCAAACAGTAATCGGATGGACGTCAATCACCAAGAAATATAATGGACAACTGAAATCTCTGGCCGGGGGCCAGCGACAAACACACACCGCCGCAAGTGGGCCAGGCAGAGTCAAAGTGTGCCAAAACACTAATTTGGCGACCACTGTTTTTTTAATTTTTTATTGCCTTGGAACGAAGGTGCTCTCAAGAATATACCAAAATTTTTTCAACTCTTGTATTTTTTTAAGTTACTATTTTTCTCCAGTTAAAGTCAAAATTGGCTCTAAAATAATTTTCCAAGCTAAAACAAACTCAAATTCAATCACACGCTGTATCCTTAGGTAATTTATTTATCTATGCTTCTATATATTGTAAAGTGTTTTCTTTGCAGAATAATATATTAAGATAAGGTGAACACACTATTTCCCGTATCACAAAATTTTAATCCCTAACGCTGAAAAATCTTTGAAATACATCATTTTTTGAAATATCAACTCGGAAGTTTATGATTTCCGTCGATTCCGCTCTAAATTGATACAGACGTGCTTTAGAAAGTTGTTCTTTTATAATGATAGCCAAATTTACTGCAGTCTCTTGCATCTTCAACGCTAGTGGCTTGTTTTTTATGACGCCCGTCGACCAAAATAGGATTAAACATGCACGTGGTGGCGTACTTAGCACGGACCTTGATACGCTTAGCTACGTAACAATACACTTACCATCAGATAGCCTATACAGTTAAGATATTCGTCGATCTCCGCCTTAAATTTACAAGACATTCTGAGAAGATTATCCTTTACATGACACAAAATCTACTCGAAATCGTTGGCATCGGGAAACACTAGACTCATTTATGAGTAACCACCTCAATAAAATTAAATATTCTCGACCAATCAGAAAACAGCATTTTTATGACGTCATAGGAACTCACAAATGCTTCCACTCGATTCCTGGGGTCACCAAACCTTATATACATGCAATCAACCATTATTGGTCTGAGTTTAATCTTGAAAAATATTCTCGACCAATCCGAACCGTATTTTGATGACGTCTAGGATCTCCAAAATGCTCCAACACGATTTCTGGGTCACCAAACCCTATAAGCCATGCAATCAACCGAAGTATTATATGTGGGTCCTAGTTTAATCTTGAAAAATATTCTCGACCCATCAGAAAACGTATTAATGTACGTCATAGGAATTCCAAAATGCTATTTAATCTGATTCATTGGGTCAACACACCCTATGTCCCTGCAATCATTCATTGGTATTGTATTGGGTCTAGATTTGAATTCTGCCGGCCTCCAAAACCCTAAGATGGTCCTATCAGAGATGTAAGGCCTTTGCAAAGATGAGTTTATTGAGTTTTTGGCACACTTTTTCCCTCAAATTTCTTGGGCCCACTGCGCCGTAAGCGTGCTATCCTCGGGTCATGGGCTAGGGGGCCCGAAGGGCCCTGGGTTCGAATTTGCGACTTTTCTTGTTCCCCTCTCCCTCCTCCTTCACTTCCCTCCGGGATATAGGCCCTAGAACCGGCGTCAGGGTTATGGACACATTTTTTACTATAACCAATACCTCACCTACTCTACAAATTTAAATTCTTTACCAACATATTTTGAATTTTGTTGATAAATTCTTATTTTTCCTATCATTCCGACTTTGTTTCACTGCTTGTGGTTTGCTTCATTCTCCAGCATTTCCATACCTGATGCAACCCTTTCTTTTACCAAATTTGTTGCAAGAAACGGGTCCCATCATCACCAAAAAGGATGAAAATGATACCCTTCTCGAACTCGCACACGAATCAGATACTCAAATCCCTGTACCCCTTTTTTCCACTAAGTACCCCCCCCCCCGTGTTGTGTCCTCAGCTCAGGTTTGCTCAGTACAAACCTCAGACACACAAGACAGACATGTAGGATTGCATGAATGTACACGGCATGTTTTTGTTGGCATCATTTACTGCTAGTTCATTGACTAGTTCCTTTCCCATACTTGGTGGTGTCCCAACAGGCTCGTATAACGGCAAATACTTTCGTAGACACCCACCAAATACTGGGACCAAGACTATATTGACACGAAGTAGCACTACTTGACTCCAAAGACTGTTTCTGGACAATAATGTTATACATTGTAGCGTACAAGATGAATTCTAGACATACTTACAGTGCTGCTTGTTTATGTGATGTATCATGGTATTTACAATGCACAAAACCTATTTGTTCCTTATCTTTATGAAATTGAGCAAGTGTAATTCAGTATTATGCATGGGAATGAAAGTTTTCATTTTTAAAAGAAAAATCATTACTTGCATAAAAATGCTCTTCGTACACAAAAGATCAAATAATCAAAACCAAAAAGGGTGACAATTATGCAATAACCATATTTACAGAGCAGTATGTACATGAGACTTGTGGTTGTCTTTCTATCCCTGCACGCCTGCCCTTGTGATGTGATTGGCGCTATGATTTTGTTACCATAAAATTTTATGAAACAACATCTTGATCATTACCTTAAATCGAGTCCTTAATATCCACGTTTAAAAGTCGCAAAGATCTGACTTTTTTCATTTTAAACACAAGTGCTTGATCACGTTTTCTGCACATCTTTGCGGGTCTCTTTTCCATACCCACTAAATTTGACCAAAATGTTCTCTTCAAACTTCGACTATCAATAAGACCACAAGTATGGGTTTATTAAAATAAAGATGTAACTGCAGCTCTCTAGCTCTTTGCATGAAAGTTAGTTGTTGTTGTCCATTTGAGCCTTTGCCCATGAAAACATGTAATAAAGGAATTGTCCCCCTACAGTCCGAGCTGGTTTCAGGACCTGATCGCACACAAGTTACACAAACATTGAACATCATGCACGTCCTTGATTGCCAAGAGTTCTCCATCATATACCGAGACACATATACGACCTTGAATAATTAGCTCGAACACATATGTCGATAACAGAAAAGGATCAGTTTAATCGGCTTTGTGTCAAGCTGACTATACTATAGAATCCAAGCAAGTGTGGCATTATCCTAGCCTTTACTGTGTTTGGTACTATTATTTTTATGTTGCCACATCCCTGTCAATAATGTGCTATAGGTGCCCCACCCCTCATAGGGATCTCGTGCGCATCACCTTTCCGCACCTATTTGTGTGTGGTTGGTTTTTCATTTTCGGGATAAGTTCTTCTCTTTCATTCTTGATGTGTTGTATGTAGTTGTGTTTAAAACGGATTGGGGACCATTATTGGAAGGACGGGCCAGAAGTGCTGGGCAAAGATAATATCGTGAAGAAATTTTCCTGCTACTTAAAAATGGATCCCCAAGAAAGGGAACAAACATAGCTATTTCTGAGTTCCTATAGCAAAGACCACAACAAATGTGAAAACAGTTCCACAAAAGTAAAGCAGGTAACTTTCAGCATCAGTACCGTAGTTGTGAAATTTGAACCAATGGATCAATCGTATGCATGCCCGATAAAAACTCCGAAAGCATCTTGGAGTCCGGGTTGAGGCATATGAACATTCCATTGTACAGGTAAAAAAAAAAAAAAAAAAAACAACACCAAATCAAAATAGATTCGACACACTGGATGCTCTGATAGCAGGACATATAAAAACCTCACAATTCAAGTGTAATTCAAGGCCATTTCATTGATACTCGTGCTGTGGACTTCGCACTCTTCTGATAACTTGGCACAAACCCAAAACAAATAGACAGACAAGGGATCCTCTTTGTACAACTTATATCAAAACATACCAATACCGCGTGAGTGTACAATGATGATTCCCAGCAGAAATGTACAAGGACACCTTCCAGTTTCTCCCTCTGTCGGGGTTGTGGCTGATACCAGTCCTAGTCCAGATGACAGTGATGATGCCATTGAGCAAGAGATGATCGGTTGACTATCCACACTAGCATCCTGGCAGAAGAACAAGAGAAGATTTTGAATTTATCACAGAGACTAAAAGGGACAAATTAATTACCTATTGATGTTAACATTGAGATGAAAACAATCACTCAGATCCAGCCAGTGATTCATCTGATTCAGAAAGTTCCTCAAGCGGGACATTTTCAAGGTGTCATCACAAAAGGATCAGAGGCTGAAGAACAAAGGTAATTAGAAATATGATATTTGCTGCCAATCCAATATTCATGTATGGTTGATTAGGAGGGGTGATAAATATACTTTTTGTGTTGTCGGCCAGAAGGCACAAGCTTTGATAGTGTGTGGTGTCTGTCTGGGTCTCTGTCCGTATAAAAAATGTTGCCTAAATGTAATAGAAAATATGAGGATTTGTATGTTTATCAATCCAATATCATGTCATGATGGATTAGTGAGGGATGGTAAATACAACAATTTTGAGTGTCCGATAGGAAGACCTTATGCAGCATGATCCGTGTGTCGTCTGCGGCGGCGGCGTGAAGCTTTCGTGTGAACAAAATATCTGGAGATGAATACGTCACACAGGGCTGAAAAATTGGTGGAAGGGTGCGGGGCTACGATTTCTCGAATGATTAGCTTACAACAGTATAATGTGTTCTAAGTAACTAAGTTTGCATATTAATTAGCATCATAGTGAACTATTTTCTGAGTTTCATTGACACTTTAATTTTTGTGAAAACAAAATATTGAGATCTGTACGTCACACAGAGAAAGCTTGAAAACTTGGTGGCTTGAAACTGATTTAATTTGGGGTGTGGTATGGGGGTGGGGTGTGGTTGGGGGTCTATGGGGGTGGGTTGGGGGTATGGGGTGTGTTGGGGGTATGGGGGTGTGGTTGGGGGTATGGGGGTGTGGTCCGACGGTATGGGGGTGTGGTCCGGGGGTGGGGTGGGTATGGAGATGTGGTCCGTGGGAGTGTGGCTCGAGGGCGTGGGGTGTGGTCGGAGGTATTGCATAGGGCTGACACCTGTGAGGGTGTGGTGTTGGCCAGTGATATGGTTTGTGGTCTGGGGATATGGGGTGTGATCTGGAGTGATGGGTGTTGCCAGGGTATGGGGGGGTGTGGTTGTGGTGTGTGAGGGTTTGGTCCGTGGGTATGGTTCAGCGGTGGCTATGGGGGGTGTGTGTTTGTGGTCAAGAGGTATGGGGGAAGTAGGCCGGGGGTATGGTAGGGGGGTGGTCTGGGGTAGGGGGTTGTGGTCTGGGGGTAGGGTGTTGAGTCGGGGTATGGGGGTGTGGTGTGGTCCGGGGGTGTGGGTGGGGGTGTGGTCCGGGGGTATGGAGTATGGTCGGGGGGGTATGGGAGTATGGGGTCGTGGTCGGGGTAGTTGCATAGGGGCTGACACTTGGGAGGGTGTTGTGTGTGGTCCAGTGATATGGGGTGCGGTCTTCTCGTGGTTCAAGAAACCATACATAGCGGACGACCAATTGGGGACTGCTGTGTCCCTATTTTTGATCTGGATTTTCTATGGAGGGCAATGAGTTGGTACTTGCTAGAGCAGGTAAAAGTCTTTAAAAAAAATCTAATGGTACCCCCCCTCAGAATTATGGAAAATGCTAAAAATCAAGCAGTAAATTGTGAACACTGGTTCAAAAAATCATTACAAAAAGCAACCTAAACTGAAAAACCATAGCATTGAAAAGAATTGAATAGCATTATTAAATACAACATTCTTTTTGAACATTGAAGTGTCATTTTGGGCTATATTTAGCCAAGAGTAGCAAAAATGCTTAAGAAATCTATGATCATTCTTTTCCATGATAAACAAAATACTTCTAGGGGTGGGAATAGTGTTCCTACCTCAAAGTGACTATTTGTTGTTATTAAAGTGGGGAGCTATTTTACTCGGTCTTTGTAATAAAGTAGTTTATTTGTATTTGAAGCAGTGCAAAATTCAGATGGACAAAGAGAACAAACAGAGGGTCCTTCAAAAGAGAGTGCAGCAGTTCCTGAAGGTTCAGAAAACAAGTTTCACTATTTTGTGAGTGGTGCAAGTGCTGTTATCTAGTTGGTGTTAGACTACAGTATTGATGATTTCAATAGTGAAGCAAATGTCAAATGCTTTGATTCAAAGAATGTTCTATTTCATAAAATTTAAACACCCGCATACCACAAATATACACTACACTACCTTAGGTATTTTGTGAGTCTTTTGGGGTTCAGGGTAGTGTAGCATTTACTCTATGTTCACTTCATCTGGTATTTGTGGGTATTGGGTTCATGTAGCCTTACTCTATGTTCACTCTAATCTGGTATTTTGTGGTATTTGGTGGTTTGGCAGTCCAAAATGACTGGTATTTAGGTAGTTTTTAATGGAATTATACGTGAAGTGTTAGGTTTGTAATGTATGCTGCAAGCAACGTGCTTTGGTTAATGGTTTCTAATCAAACCCTCTTTTTTATATTTCTTGGTAATAAGATGTAAAAAGGAACGGGCTTGCCCTGTCTTTGCTCTGCTTTTCAACGGATTAGTTCAGTTGTGCATATTCTAGAGATTCTGAAAGGTCTTTGGTTCAAATCCTTAATGTTAATCTTTAATGGTGATGTATGATAAATCAAAAAAGTGTTACTTTAGTAAGTAGTAACACCAAAGTTTTAAACCTCCCCCAATCCCTAAAAACCCTATATCCTGTCACAAACCATGACGGCATATGAATGCTGTCATTCAGTGAATGCTGTATTTTTGATGTTATGATTTGTACAAAATCTATCCCCCCTCTCCATGAGGGTTTTTTTTTTTAAATGCAGGTCTGTAGAAGCACCAGTGTGTAATAATTAAGATCGCCTCCAGCTCCGACCCTTACACATGATAAGCAATCTGGCACATACGATTTATCACGATTCCAAAGCAGAACACTGACCTTGCCACACTCTTCAAATCTGTGCATACAAGTCTGTATAACTGGTAACAAGGTGGATTAACCCTAACTCTGCTTAAAAAAAAAAAACTACAAAATGATCACTCTCTCTGATGAGATATTTTGTAGTGTGGTGTTAAAGGTGCTTGTTCCGATTTATGTGTTGGTGTTCTCTACTTGATTATGAGAGCCTGGCACTTGACATACATCCCATCAAGTACTGTGGGAGACACCAAAATGCGGTTTTGATGGTAGACGCAAATTTCTGGCATGTTGCAAAAGGCCCTATTCATACTTTGCCTAATATGAGGGTTAACTTAACACCAAACCGCATTTTTTTGTTTATACATGTATCCGTGGGAAATGAAATGGATTTGAGGGCTCAAAAATTCAGGAGCCAATGAGAATAAAATACGGCCTTTAATTAACATATCAAAATCCGAACTAACATCGGGAAATCGTGAACACGCACCTTTCCTTTAAAAGGTTTATTTAGCGCTGTGTTACAATACCATTGTATTATTACCTTATAATCAGGCATTCCTGATCGATTGGTTACAAAGAAATCTTGAATTGTTCAGTTTTTCTGGTAAAAGTCCCCAGATGCAATACAATATTCTTCATTAAGATGTATCGCATCCGGGCATTTTAGTGAGAATGCCATTATGAAAACACTGTGTCGTTCGCCAGTTGGGATACAACACTGTCAACGCACGGTTTGGTTTGAGTCAGCCTGATATTTAAATAATAATATTGAAGGTGGAGTTTGTTCGTATGATACAAGAATCTATTGCACTACGCTAGAAAAAATATTATGGTATCATACAAAGCCATTCATATTATAAAATCTGCAGCATGTTGTTGTTTTCTGGTCCCTACACACCAAGGCAGGCACGGGTAGGTATTTAGGTGAGATCTGTTAAATATTGGGGGTCATGAATTGGAAACTTATGTAACAAGTCCCAGTGTATGTGCATTGTAACATTTATTTTTCCTTTCTAGTTACCCACAGTAGGTATACCAGAAGCTTATTCTTCCAGAGGATGTAGCCCTGATCCACTCTGGGAATGTCAGCAGCATCATTGGCCAAACTAGGAAGACAATAACAGTGTTTTAGATGGCACTATCAGGTGATTTGCTAAATTAAGCAAATCGAAAAAAATCATCAAAAATCCGATTTTTGCATGTATGTAAATAAGTACAGTATCCTAACACACCTGCAAATGAATAAGACCAGAATGAAACCCTAATAAGGACACTCAAGAATCGGAGATTTAAGTGAGTACTGTCGAACGGACACTTACTACAACACCGTAATTGAATGGAGAATCGTTACTTGGAACACTGCCGTTTTCTCCTTTTCTGTCAAATTCTACAGCTGGAGAGGTAACTTATGAGAATTCTACAGAAATCCTTTTCATTTGAAGTATTCCTGCAAATTTCAAATATTTTTCAAATCACTGAGAGTGTCTTTAATCTGCCATTGACCCAGGGTCTACACTTCTCTTGTTTTACCTCAGGATGCGTTACGGAAACATAATTTAAACACTCTCAAATAAACTTGTCTGTTCCATCTGCATGTACTGCAGAAATGTTCTAAAAAACAAAACAAGTCTAGGAATATCTTTGTACTTACTAGAAAATTTTCAACTCCTATCAGGAGTCTTGTGCACTCTGTGTGGTGAGTGGTTGGTTTTTCTCGATTTGACAACCTTGGTTTTGTAATTTTTTCTTCAGTGGGAGGGTCTTATGATGTCACACTTAATGGTTCAGGTTGCGTGTTATTAGTAGGTCTAAATGTGAATCCAGTTTGTATGCTCTATCTCATTTATGACGTTACCTCTCCTATCCCCGGCATCTACCAATGGAACAAAGAAGAGGGGTCATACAACTGATCGCATTTTACCAACTAATAAATAGCAACCAGTGTTACACTGCATCACAATGAATGAATCAAGTAAACTATTTGCATGTGGTTGTTTAAAAACTCAGTATCGTCATTGTTTGAAAAAAAGAAAAAAGGATGAAAAAAGAATAGCATCTTCCATTTCAAGAATGATGGAGGGTTGTGTCTCATATTTGGAATGTGGCAATGCAAGCAGCTGTGTCTTTTGAGTAATACTACTTTAATTTACTTTAATTTTGATAATCTTAGTTAAAGCCATCTTTGATGTCAGGTCACATATTGTGGACGTACTCTAATCATTTCCTTCATCTTCAAACTGTGTTTTATAAGCAGTTGTGATTCAGGCCGAGCCCAGAACACCTGCTTTAGAGCTTGGACAGTGTTCTCTTCAAAGAAAACAGACAAGCTTTAGGAGCTGTAAGTATTCAAGCTTAAGAAAACCATATGTTTTCAAGTAAAGATGTAAGAAGAATTCCAGGCAAACTTGTAACCCTAACACGTTACACATTCCACCCAACAACACATACACACGGCATCAACAGGTGAACCTTCTGATTCTTAGCTCCTATCATAATGACTTGCAATTAGCATAATGCGTGCTTGGTTATTGCCATGGGGAATGTGTATCTTGAGTGAAAATTTTGCGGAAAAGTGTTTTAAAAGTCTTCATCGGCAGAAGCAGCAATGGGACTCCTGAGGGGAACACGTCACACCAGCAATTGGTTTTCGGTTATCTCCTGAGGGGAAAGTGACCCATGACTTTTAGCAAGCATTAGGTTTTTTTTTCACAAGCAGTACTTCTAGGTTCGCCAAATTTGACCTTGCGCACCTCTGCCAAATTCGGAAGTCCAATGTACACTAGACGTTTGGAACAGAACCCGGAAGGGTACTTGTGAGAGAATATGCATGATGGGATGGGGTTTTAAAATGGTGGCTGTATCCCCATAAACCAACACATTGGCAATATCCTGAGGGGGAAACATCCTACGGCCCTTTTTCGCAGCAAGGGGTCTCCCTTCAACCCCTGAACAGCCATTAGCAGCAAGTGTCAGACAGACCCTTTTTCTCCTGTGGTCCAATCAGCAATGAAAATTTATTGATTGCTACTAATTGGCCTGCAGACGTGTTTATGTGTTTAATTATGTGTTTTTTTCAAATTCTTGTCTTCAAACATATAATGTACATGCTTCAAAACAAGAAATTTTGCTAGCTTGTGGGTAGAAAATGAAATCTATATTAATTTTTTAGCCTCAATTTGAAGCAAATGTGTGTGTCAAGAAGATGATGACTTAGAGAATAAAGGTACTGATTTTGGTAACGGTACTCCTCTTTGCTACGAATTGAACCCAAGGCTATACCATTATTTTAAGTGGAAGAACGAGGCCGTCGGCCTCTTTCTTCACAATGCAAAATAATTTGTCCGGCCCGGGTCCATTCGTCGTAAAGAGAGTACCGGTTCCCCAAATCATACCTTTAGTTCTCATTCTTAAACAGCTTTATCGTTTAAGGTCATCTGTAACCCAATTTCGCGATGCTTTACGGCTTAAATCAACAAGAAAGGACCTGCCACAGACCCGTACAACAATTGAACAACCCATTGAACGCAACGATCATACGCACGTTGGCAGGCTCGCGCGAACGTAGCAAAACGAAGTATGACCGAACGCTTCAACCTAAAAATAACACAATACGCCGCGCGTAATACCTGGGTTCAATAAACATTGAACCCGGGCATCGCCAATGAAATGCTTACATTTTCACAGCTGTTGAAGAATGTGTTTTTTTTTTTACGATTATAATATGCCAACATCTACCTGGATCATACCACAGGCCATTGTAAGTAATTTCCCTGCATATCTGCGATTATGGATCGATGAATTAAAGGCACTATCAGTGATTTGCTAATCATAAAATCGAAAAAATCATCCCAAATCAATTTGTGCATGTCTGTAAAGAGTGTAAGGTATCCTAACATTCCCCACAAGTGATAAGACTGAAATCAAACCTAAATAAGGACAGAATTGGATATTTTAGTCATTACTGCCGTAACGACACTTACTACACCCGTAATTGAATGGCGATTCATATCGTTGAACACGGCTTTTTTTTTCCTTTCTCCGTAATCATTAATCTGCAGAAAATAATTCTACAGACTTATCTTCACTTTGAAGCTATTGCTAGCAGATTTAATATTTTTAACTCTTTCGGGAGAATCCTGATTGTCTTTATAAGTGATGGACACAATAGTCGTTTGAATACATATGTTACAACAGACGTAGTATTAAAATTCATTGCTTCATATCTTGGTCAGGGTAGAATGCGTGTTGTGGATCGGCTTATAAGGTCCGCCCAGTATTAGTAACTACTCTGATTGAAATTATGGCAACAAATTCCAAGTTTTTCTGTCTCTTAACTATATTGACCAATTCTTGTCTCATCTTAGGTATTTGAATGTGTTTGGCCCTGTGGTTATGTCCCCTCTACTCATTGCCTTCAATGCTGCCAATGATATCAAAACCAGGAGGTCACTCTTAAAATGCCTGTATTCTTTGCTCCACATATCAAGGATGTCACAGCAATGTTTCACTGACAACCTGGGAAAGTAAGTTCCTGCAAATTCTATGATTATCGCACATACTCTACAGTGTAGTCTGGTATGTTTTTCAGTATTAACTAAGGCCCTCAAAAAAAATTCAGTTGGTTTCCGTAGGTAGTCCAAAAGTCAAATGGGTTTTTTATTTTTTTAACTCTTTTGAAAAGGAGTTTCCAAGAAAAATGGCTCAAATTGGCTAAAGGGCAACTCAAAAAAGTTGCAAATAATATTTTCCTGTTCAAAATTATCGTTTTAAAAACAGAAATATTGATTTTGGATCACTGGATATTTAAAAAAATGAATTTTTTATTTCTGAAGCGTTTTGTCTAAAAAAATTGAAACTTTCTCACTAAATCAAACAAGAAAAAAAACTGAAATGCGTGGGTACAAATGGTCCAACATCAAAATGCTCGCGGCCTACTGGAAACACTAACTTTTTTTGCCTAATAAGACAGAAATTGTATCTGTTGGGGCAATTATTTTAAGGTCAGGCCATATATTTCCTAATTTTTTCCTTGCACCAAAATGCATAGAGTGATTCAATTTTGCTCTAAACATTGGTGCTCTCACTCATGATATGAATTGTTTGATGAATATAGCAATTTATTGTTCAATTCAGTTAAAAATTATTCAAAACTTAAAAAATGCATCAATAATGCATAAATTTGCTCAGTGCTTTCAACCATCGCTCTCTCTCTCTCTCTCTCTGTCTTCTCACAATCCCCATCTCATTTTCAAACAGACACCATGTCTCACTCCCGTTCAGAATCACCGATCTCACACAAATCTTAAACACCGACGCCATTCGGTCATCTTCAAAGAAGTCTTGTCTGGGGGAGCAACGCGCCACAGTCCGATTACGGCACCCCCCACCGCAAACCGTACTCGAACGCGAGCGGCACAGAGTTAAGAAGGCGTATGGCCAAAAGGGCAGTTGGTCCGAAGTGGTGCGGGGGGGTAGGAGCAAAGACGGGGAAGCATAGGAGCCCATAGGCCGCACTGTATTTTCTGCGCATGGACAGAACAAAATGGAAAAAAAGCTTCGGAGGCAAGTGGTGACAGCAGACGAAGGAGGCTAATTAAAGGGGGATGGCGCGAGTAAGGATGAAGTCTCATCTTGATAGATTGGCTTCACTCCAAAACCCCATCTGTTAAAGTTTCATCCACGCACGATATTTCCATCCATGTTGATGCGAGAGCGTAAAAACAATGATTTTTGTAAGCCCCAAGAGTACTGTGTAAAATTAATATTGGTCGAACCAAAATGGGTCACATTTTTCGCTCTTATAACTTCCAAAACCAACACCTTTGCTCTAGATTTTACATGGTAAATAGAAAAATAGTAGCTTTCTTTCTTCTTCTGATAAAACCAAAATGTTGACCATTCCGGTAACATCTATCTTGGGCTCTGTGGATGAGGCTATTAGCATCGGGCCATGGACCTTAATGTTCAAGATGACTGCAAATTCTCAACTGTTAAAATCAACCAGGAAATGAGGTTGCAGTCATAAATACCCCTCAAACACATTTAATACAGTTCGTCTATTTTTTCATTAATTCATAGGATTTGGTCATAATTTTGCCTCCTTTGGGAAGATTTGAAGGCTTTGTGTTACAAATATTAAAAGTTATGATGAAATAGAAAATCAAAGCAAGAAAATTGGTGGAAGATCTAGAAAAGCACTGGGAGTAATGTAACAATCTGGGGAAGACGTATACCAGACACTCTGTTTTTGTGAATCACAACATTATTCTCTCTAATTTAATATGTCATCTGAACTGTTGCCTTGAGAAATGCCTATGTGCCGAATCTTATGGTGCAGATTCGGTCTTATCTGTTAGAAATTCACAATTTTGTCATTTTCAGCAGTCCATAAAGGGACAGAAGTTACAGCACAGTGGCATATGTACCCCTTATACAACATATACATTGTTTAAATTTGGGGAAAAATGATTTGCGCAGAAGAAGCGGTTTCTCAAGGATACCTAGTGAACCATAAATAATCAGAAGGTGGTAGTCACAAACTGCACCTGTAAATTCCATCACGTCTTCAATAAAAATCAATAATGTTTGCTTATGTGAATGAGTTTTCTGTATTGATTCGAAGGTTGATGTAATTATGTTCTAAATTAGCATAAGGGGTTTCTGATGCATTCCTGGAAAAATGACGAGAAAACTACCAGCTGAATGTTTGGACTACAGCGATGATGAAAAAGAAAAAACAAGGCCAAGGCTACAGAACACAGAAGGGAAAGGAGGGGCGGCAGACGCAAGAAACCCCAGAGACGGTAAGTCTGTCAGCTAAATGTCAACGAAAAGTTACGTAGGATAATGCAAGAGATTCCTACTCGGCAGATCTACTTACATGATAAAGCGAGCCTATACAACAGCCTTTTCGTGTGCACCATGCCAGATATGCACAGTACTATAGGACTGAAGCAATTTTCCAAGGCAGTGGCAACAAGATATGTCTGCCCAAAGTGCACCAGTCATTCGTTAAGTGATGTGTCTCCTTAACAATAGCTACCCTAATGGCTACTATGTGTTGTCCATTAGGGGAAAGGAAGTAGACATAGTTGGTAATGTGAGTGCAACAAGGTCCTAAGGGCAATAGCTGCCTGTGATAAATCTGTGTGCTAGGCCAAAAAAAGCGCATGGGTTTGCCGTAACCCGACCGATCCTAAAAAATATGCCAACCGACCCATATTTTTTGTGCGCCGGCCTGGAGGCAGGAAGACACATAGGGATCACTTTGTTCCCACTGTAGGCTGTAGTGGTTTTTTGGTGGGGGTTGAGTTGTTGTTGGTCCCCGCCAACTTTTGTTGGCGAAGGGGGGACTATAGAAATGCTCCCCGTCCGTGTTTTGCGTGTGGTGCGTGTGTGTGTTGTGTCCCCGCGATATATTTTGAAATAAGCAAGGTGGGTGTCCATCTCGCAACCTAGATGTATTTTGAGTCGCGTTGGGTGGGATTCCGAAAATGGTTATGTGTCATGGGTCAAGGTCAAATGAGGTCATAAAAATATGGTAAAAAAATAGCGGTTAATTGCGTAACCCTTTCAAACACGAATCTTTGATCTAAGGCAAGGATGGGTGTCATATCTTTTGAACCATATATGTCATTAAGTAGTCGGCGGATGAGTTCGGAGATGGGTCATGTGCCATGGGGTCAAAGGTCAAATGTGGTCAAAATGCTTTAATTTGTCAATTTCTGGTAGGAGGATGAAACTTAGAGGGTGTGGTCAACATGCGGTGCCAAAATTTTGAAGGTCATTCAAGGTCATGTGAGGTCATTCAAGGTCACATCCCTTAACATGTGGTAGGGAGATGAAACCCCCTTTGGTGGGTGTGGTCAAATATTCAAAAGTGCCAAATTTTTGAAGGTTCAGTCAAGGTCATGTGGGGTTCATTCAAGGTAAATCACTATGCAAGGTTGTATGGTCATGAAAACCTGGTGGGTGCAGTCAAAATTTTACGCCAATTTTTTTTTTTTCAGGGGTCATTTCTGGGTCATTTGAGGTCAAATTCCGTAAATGGTTGTATGAGTCATGAAACTGGTGGGTGTAGTCAAACATTGATACCAGAATTTTTAAAGGTCACAGGGGGTCATAAAGGTATTGAAACGCTGTGGTAGGGAGCCTCTGGTTTCCATTACAGTCCTCCCTGTGATCTTTAAAGACACTATCAGTCATTTGCAAAAAATATCGAATTTCAGGAATAGCCTTCAAAGTGAAGGATAAGTCTGTAGACTTCTCATTAAGTACCTTTCTCAACTGAAGAATTGACAGAAACGGAAGAAAACGGCAGTGTTCCAAGATCGATTCCCCATCAATTACGTGTTGGTATTAAGTGTGCGAACGGACAGTAATGACTAAAATTCGACTTTCTTATTCCTTATTAGGTGCTTGTAGTGTTATCCTTTGCAGGGTAGTTAGGATACCTTGTAAGCTTGTACATACATGCAAAAATCTGATTTTGATGTTTTTCGATTTTCTGATTTAGCAAATCACTGATAGTGTCTTTAAGTTATGTTAATTTTCCCCCTTTTCTACCGCGACGAGCGGGGGGGGGACCTTTTTGGTTCGAGGACACCGCCTGCCTTGTTGTTGTTGTGAAAAAGGGTTAATTTTTCTTTTTTTATAATTTTGAATTTATCAGTCCAGCTGTTTGAATCATAGAAGCAACATGGGATCCCGCATTTGTGGATGAAGGTCAAAGGTCAATACAAGGTCCAAGGTCATGTGAGGTTCAAGTTGTTAGATAGGCTGAAATGGTGTAAAAATTGGGACCTAAATTTTAACAGTTGAAGTTCAATTGGAACCAAAATGTGAATCATAGGTGAATCATGTTTGTAGTCATTGAACCCAAAAAACTTGAAATAGTAGCAAGTTTGTATTGATTTTAGAGAACTTGTGAAGTTTCATCTTAAAAAAAACCGACCAATCAAAGATATATTTTACTCCATTACAGCACAAAAAACGTATCTTTAGGCCTTATGTGGTCATTGAAAATTTAATCATTGTTGAATGAAGGGTTGGGAATTTCTGTGAATTGCCAAACCTGGGATAGTATGTTTTGCAAAGTGAAATCATTATCACTTCCCACCATGCAAAAGGATGTGATGGTATACTGGGAGCGATATAGTGATAAAATGATTGTTAATATAAATAAAACTGTTGTTGTTACATGCAAATTTATTGTTGTAATATCGACAGTTCAGAAGTGAATGTTATTTCGATTTGCACTTAAAAAATCTACATGACCTTTGACACCTAGGTACCATGTAGAGAAATTTCTTGAAGACCTCTTTTATCTTTTTTTTCAGGGAAAGAGGAAACTCTTGCAACTGAGAGAGAATGAAAAACAGAACACAACAAAAAAAGTAAGTAGAAAATTGAAATTGACAGACAAGTGCTTGAAACTACACTGAGTTCTGTTTCACAGGAAATAATGAAACAGAAATGTAGAGGGGATATCAACGGAACAAAAAAACAGTGAGGGGTCAATGCAGAAATTGATGGCAAAAGGTTGGAGAGAGGTCTTTACCTCACTCATGCATAACATATAACAAAAGTGTTAGTTCCCGTAGTATTTCCTCATTCAGATCAATTTAAACCCGACCTCAAAGTACGGGTGCTATTCTAAGTGTGACCCATATTTTATGCAGACTATCCAACATGGCATGTTGGTCTTTAGAGTTAGAAAGTCTCCAGAAATTTGATGGACTTTGCCCATTCCCGGCAAGATGGCCGCTAATCCGAAAGTGGAGACCTATTTTTTTGAGTCGTACCTGCCGCGGTCGTCCTGATGAAATGTCGTCTTTTGGAATTTGGGATGTTGCATGACAGCGTACTGTGTTTGGGTGATGTATATGGCACATTTCGTTAAAAAATTTTGGGAATCCAGTAACTGTCAATGGCCAAAGACTTGATATGATTTACGTATATGAAATGACTGCCATGATTGAATGAAAGGAAGTTTAGAAAGAAATATAAGAGCACTATGTCAAAGGAGACTCTTGAAAGAAATGAAAAAGGATTTATGATTCCATCTACAATTAAGTCTTACAAGTTAAACCAGTCCATATCTTTTAACATTTGGCTACTGATATGGGCTGCAGGATAAAGGAAAAGAGCAAGTCTATCTACACGATTGAAATGACATTGGATTACATCATGAGGTTGTCAAAATTACAGTACTCAAAATGGGGGGAGATGGCATGCCAAGAGTACCAGGAGGAAGGTAGGAGGCTGTCTTTGCCTACAAAGATTACACCTGTACACCTAGTTAATAGAAGATATATTGTACAGGAATAAATGGAGTGTTACATGCTGAAAAACTTAAAAACTCTTACAATAATATAAGTTTCATGTTGTACAGGTGAGTTCATTGAGAAAAACAGTACAACCAATGATGGGATTTTTTATGAGAAACATTACGCAATAAACAAATTAATTCCTGTTTGTGATAGTCTGGTTAATCAGATTTCACAAATTAAATTTTTAAAAATCGATCAAGCCGTTCAGAGGTTACAGTTATTTTTGATGAAGGTATCCATTTTATGTCCCAAACAAATTGCACACAGACTGTACTCAAGAGACTCATTACTACACAGAGTGAGGGCTGATTTGTTGATTTCTTTGGCGCCGTATTCAAAAGCTCTGCAAAGACATGTGTTGAATGATAATGTAGAATACTTAAGATTTAATGAAATTAACTGTTATTCAGCCCTATACATGTATTTTTGAAGTTTTACTACGTGGAAATCAAGAAGTTGAAAGAATGCTGCAGTTGTTGCTTTAAGTCCAAAATGGATTTCTTTAAATATTATTTTGATATCTGTTTCATTTTACAGTCTTACCCAACGATGTAACCAGACATTTTCATTTGGGGAGGGGGAACTAGGCGATAGGAACCATTTAACTTTTGGGGCATCACTAAAACACATTTTGCAAAGGTGAACACTGTAACCTGTCAATACTATCAATTTATTACTTTTCCTGATCTCTATTGGGGCCAGGAAGGGGCAAAAGATTTTGAGTGCGGATCCCGTCATTACCCCTCCCCTCCCACGCCCTCACCCACAGACTGGTTACGTCGTGGTGTTCCCTGACATTTATTCCAAATGTGTAATTAAGCTTAATTAATGGAGGTTATGCTGCAAATTCCAAAGCTGAACGTAAAACCAAGAGTACTCTATGGGCTACTCTAGCGTGTAACTTGTTCGGTCTTTCACAATGGGTACTTTCACTTCTGCAGCTGTAACTTTTGAACGCGTTAATCAATTTTAATGCTGTAATTTTTATATGAGAGCTAACAAAAGAGTGAATGTACTACAAGAAGAAAATATATGAATAGCACAGAGAGTTTTCCATGAAAAATCGCTCAATTTGGTTGTCCTCTTTTTTTACTCACCCTGTATATATAGTTTTGCCTACTGCTGAACAACATGAACTTAGTTTTTTTATTAGTTATATGCTAGGACCACCTTTGGGCAATCCTGAAGGGCTTATAAGTCATGGTGGCCCTTACTTAATTAGGTAGGATAGTTACACTAGATAGTACTACAACTAAACTACAAATTAAGACAAAAAAAACTACCACATAATATTGATCCAGATACATGACATGGTGACATTCAGAGATCTCGTGGTGACCACAGCCCCTGTGATTTCCCCCAGCTCCACAGAGGACCACTCATAATTTAGGTAATATTATTTTTCTTTCTGTCGATGAAGCCAACAAAAAACAAAAACTGATTACGGGTGCACTGGAAAAATTTGTGTTTGAAGGAAATAAAGGTAATCATTTTTCTTAAAGATAGCACATATGTTACAGTGTTCTCCCTCTATTTTCTCCTAAGGTGATCGCCCCAGAGGTCAAGAATAATCCCCAAAGCCGACATTGGCATCAGGAAGATCTTCAGTCCACATCTAAATGGACCAATTTAGTGGAAACGGATTTCAAAATAACCCCACCTCAACATAATTGCTGTACCCTTAATCACCCTGCTCTCCTGGGAATCCTTTTGCTTTCAAGACCACCACCACCTCCCACCTCGCACCACCACAGCACCCAGGTTTTCCGCCAGGTTTTGGGGATGTCCACAAGACCTTTGCATATGGCTCTCCCCTTTACCTTTTGGAAACCAAGGACCTTCTGCAGATCAAAACTTTGTTCAATTAAGGTCATCAGGGTCATTTCATGGGGCCTTGGTGATGACCCATTAGACCAATAATGCTATGCAAAACCCTCCTACTGGAATGTTTGGGAATTTTGGGAGTGAATGTGGCAAGCGCACACCCACCACCACCACCGTCCGCCGCCTGCACCACCACCACCAAATGGAAAACATGAGACCCCCTCCCATACAATGACCAACCTCCAAATATGACTTCCACCTTTCCATGACAGTTCTCAAGACGTTTTCGTCCTCACCCCTCCTCCTCACCCTCCCATCAGAATGACATACTGCACTCAGGTGGCGAGCCAACGTTTTTCCCCACCTCATTAGATCCGCTTTTACGCTATGATTATCGCTGTGGCATCCTGTGAACATAATTTTTGTTGATAATTGGTGGAAATGTTGGCTAATGGGTGACATAAATATTTTCTTAAATCAAACATCCAGGAGAGAATTTACATATTTTGGTTAAAACGAACTACATGGACTTCACCTTGGCTGAATAATTATTACTCAAAAAGGTTAGTTTTAAATAAAGAAATGTAAGAAATTAACTAGGCCCTTTGGAAAAGATGTGCATTGAAGGTTACTCTTTATTTGACCATTTTTTGTGGCCGCCAGCTTCAGTGGAGGACCACCTTAGCAATCCGTTGTGCGTGTGTATGGTGGATGTTGTGTGGGCTGTTTGTGTGGATTGTGGGATGTGTGTGTCACAATGTTAATTTTTTTTTAAAATTGACCTCATTGAAATTTCAATTGAACCAAACTTCTGTCATAGGTGCACCATGGATCCCTTCATATGTTTGATGAGGTCAAAGTCTGTGAGTTCAAGTTGAAAATAGGCTAATAAATGTAAAATTATTTTGTAAATTTGCATTTTGAAAGTTCAATTGTAACCCAAACTTTTCATCACTAGTGCCACCATGGGATCCATCCTATGGTGATGAGGTCAAAGGTCATGTTCCAAGGTCAAAGATCATGGAGCGGCCCAACAGCTATATTCTTTGACTATAGCGAGCGCGAAAGCCGAGAACTACGAAATTCTAGTTTCAAATGAATTGCTTGAGTAAATCTGATTTTATAGTTATTTTTCTGGGGAGCATACTAACCGATACTCCTACTTACAAAAAGGATGGACTCCAAGTGTTCCAAAGCCACTCAAAGGTCACGCACGCCATTGCTACAGTGTATGGTTCACTATTCGCGAGCAGTTCACAAATTCATATGCTCTTTAGCCACCAGTTTTTGTCCACAGAAGAAAAAGGTAAAACTAACTCGGAGATTTCCTCAATTTTTAAACATCATGTTTCTTTTGAATATACAGGTTTGCTAATATCTACTCACTCGTGCTACTCTCAATCGAAGACCTTATAGAAAAAATCACAACTTTGCTATATTTGGGGGTCCGGCTGGTGCTCTGAGAATTTTTGGTTTCACACATATCCCTAGTGCACATTAAACACACAAAATGTTTCTAACTGCATGCACCAAACAATCTGATTCACCTGCGAAACTTAAGAATTTAAGCATTTTAGGTGAATTTTTTTGTTCCAGTTGACTATTTGCAATTAATACAACAAAATATATTTAAAAAAATCTGAGTTAACCCTTTAAATCTTTTGACTTTCACCATCAATATGTTTACACTATGCGATTAAAGTTAAGTGAAAATTTTGAAGCATTTTCTACCAGCATTTTATAATAATTTAATGAAACCACACCCAAGAAAAAGATTTTAGCACCTCATATCAGTGGAAACTTCACGACAAACTCTGTTTATGAATTTCCTTTTCCTGATTTTTGCAAATCCCATCAATCTATATTTTATATAAACATAAATTCTTAATCACGAGCTAAAATCGAGGTTGAGGAACCTTTGTAGTACAAGGTTCAATCATATATAAATGCAAATATGTAAGTGGTGAAAAATTAGGGGTTCATTCATGTAATTTTGGGTATGAACGCTACCCAAAATTCTATGAATAAACCCGTCATTGGTCAATACCATACTTTTTGCTAAATCGTACTTTCAAATTAAATCATTAAATATCTAAATTGGCATGGTTTTTACCATTTTTTGGCGTCCGTCACAGCGCCATGCATAACCGGTGTGTTTATACATGGTCATGTTACGCGTATTGACCAATCCATACAACCGTTTACATACCAGGTATATATGATGCTATTTAATAGAAAGAGAAATCAAAGATCCATTACATATTACATTTTCATTAGTAACTAAAGTCTAAATTTTGGTTTCCTTGTACATGCTAAAATAAGGAATAATCAGTCTTTTGACTAATACATTATGGGGGGGGGGGGGGGTTTTGTAAGGTGTCAGAAACCATTCCCTTTATAGAGTAATTGATGCAAATGCTCCATCTTTGAACAGCAAGAGACATGTTTCTGAATCTTTTGAGTTTTGGACTTAAGTTTTATGCTCTCATAACACCACTGATTCCCAATGCCATGTTTCCCTAAATAACGAACACAAATGACACAGCCAGTGAGCAAAAGTACTTGATTGCAGGGTTGGTGAAATCTTTAGTTCACAAAACTTACATACAAAATGCCATTGACGAGTTTTCTTCTCCACAAGGGCGCATGGCTTAAAGAGACCTGGCCCATTTTGGAAAATAGTGCGCCCTCAAGATTTTTCAAATCGATATTTTTGCATGGTTGTAAAGCCTTTTATATAAAAAAGCCATCACCCGAAATGATAGACCAAATCAGCTTTTCCTTATGGGTAACAGAACGATTTTATAATTTAAAACGTCGCCGGCGATGTTAAATTCAACAGACGACGAAAATGGGCGTTAAACACAAAAAACCCTGTTTTCCACGCTATTCACACTGTTTTGACTGGTCTACTAACTTTGTGTTTTAATATCACAGTGAGTGCGAGTCAAAAATATTCATGTAATATACAATTTGTTGATTAAATTATGGAAAACGTAAAAGTTGCCTACAAATTAACCTGGATGTCTCTTCATCCTCATATCGATGTCCCTATCTGTTTTGGGGTAGTGTTATTTTTATTGTAAATATATCTCTGGTCCTCCAGGCCTAGACTATCATTTGCGAGCAAATTTGAAGAATTTCATATTTTTGAAAATTGCCAGTGCCGCTTTAATGTAATTTTACCCGGGAAAATTTTGACTCCACTGATGCAAAAACACACCATGCATGAAAACATAGTTTGTTCCCTTGTGTGGCTCCTCAACAATGCTATTATTGAAAATACTTTTATTATTGAATATTTAGTGCATGATAGAGCAAATATTGATTTCAAATGGGCCACTCCAGTAAATAAAAGTGCAACGTAGATTTCACAATCTGGTGCCCTAAAAAAATCAAAGAACTGATTTTTGCCCTGATGTAACGTTTTTCAAGCTGAGAATGTTTCTTCTTTGGTTCAAAAATTGGTGAAATTCTAATTTTCCGATAGGAGCAAATACGAAAATTCCGCCTATGTTTTACATTGGAAAATCAGCAAATCAAAATCGCCTGTTTTCTCTCTCTTTTACCACATTTATGTTGCCAACACAAGGTAGACAAGCTATTGATGTCTATCTAGATGAAATTACTATTATGACAATTTGGGTGCCTCAACTCTCTCTTTTGCACCTTAACCACTTCTACCTGCCATAATATGCATGAGATACCTTGGTAAAAAGATTATTGACATTGATTATTGATACCACATGTCCTGATTTCTGAGATGTCAAGTGTGTGTTTAGATATCCAACATACCCTGAAATGATAAGACCAGACAAGCAGAAAACCTAATATAAGCGACAGAACGGAGATTTTAGTCATTACTGTCCGAACGGACCACTTACTACAAACACGTAATTGAAGGGAAGGACTCGTATCTTGGACCCACGCCGTTTTCTTCCTTTTTCTGTCAATTCTACAGCTGGAAAAAAGTAACTTATGAGAATTCTACAGACTTATCCTGCACCTTGAAGCTATTCCTGCAAAATTTCAAATATTTTCAAATCACTGATAGTGTCTTTAAGTTACCCAGCTGGACAATTTTAAAATGTGACATTATTAATATATTTGGGTTTTTTTTAAAATGTTTTAAAAAGGATTGTTAGTGATTTTTGTTCCCGCGACGAGTTCGGAACAGGGGACTATGAACTGAGCAAGCGTTCCGATCTCCGTCCGTTCGTCCGTCCGTGATAAAACTGTTACCCATGTTAATTAAGTATCTAATTGCATTAATTATGAAAATGTTCCTGCAAGGCTTGTAAGTTTTCGGAGTTATGTAAGGCGTATTTATGTGATGTTAACTTGGTGGAAAGAAGGGGGCTGATGAGTTCTCGACATGAATAGATTTTGGGCATATTCGGGCAAGTAAATGAGTATGTAATGAGCTAATTAATATTCAAAATTAGCGTAATTGCTATATTTTTCAAACAGCTACCTCGGTACATCAAAATCCTGCGTTGCATGGAAAGATGTCATGGCACATTTTTTTTACAATATGAAAGTATGTGATATATGCAGATTAGGTATGCAATGACCTAATTAAATATGCAATTGCTGTTCTCTCAAAACAGGTACGTAGGAGTATGCAAAATTCCTTCGCTAACATGGTACTACTATGCCATAGGGGATTTTCAATATGAAAGTGTGAGATATGCAGAATTTGTATGCAAATGAGCTAATTAAATAAACGTAATTACTGTATCTCTAAAACTGTACGTCGGATATGCAAAATTCCTTCGATACTGAGTCTATGCCATAGGGGGACGGGGGTGGGAGTTGTTGCGTGGGGGTGGTGGAGGACGGGTGGTGGGGTCTGTTGCACGTGTTGGGGAGGGGGGGGTGTTGAAGGTATTGGGGGTAGGACGTGGGGGTGCAGTTGTTGGGCGGGGCATGGGCAATTCAACGTGTATTTTATTTAACCACGGAAGCCCACTTTCAACACAAGGCTGTCTTCCTTGGGCCGTGGACATAAAAATGCTGTTGGAAGCCCGGGGGTAGGGTGTTGTGAGGTTTTGGGGAGGGGGGGTAGGGTGTTGTGGGGTCACCGCTGTTCAAACTGCGCATACACGGCAACTAAGTTACAAATCTCGCAATGTGAACGTCTCGACGCGAGATTCGTACGAGATTTCATTAAAGATGGCAGCGCCCATGGTCAAAGTAAACAGTAGGCAAATACCTTGCAAAAAGTCTAATCGGTAGGGTTATAAAAAGCAACAATTTTACACTGAACGTCAAAATCTTACACTTAGTAATCATAATGATAATGTGGTTTCGCCGTGGGTGTTCAAAAAACTTTGAGTTTAAGCGAATGTTTTTTCCGTCATTGATCTACAGTTTGCGCCGTACTACGAGTGGGATGGGACGGGATACGTCCTGCTTTGTGATAACTTTTTCAATACTTTTTGAAGTTTTTCCTACATAATCAACATTGGTATCATCTTATCAGTTTGTACTAGCTGCTTGTTGTCAATGATAAATCTCTTGCCATTCAGATATGAAAGTTACATGAATAATAAGTGTATAAACTTTGCAGAACTTAATATGCCATGTCATACGTGCCATGACTGTACTGTAGTCTGTACATACAAGTACCAATGCAGTCAGTGCTAGCTCGTCACGTAGCGTTGCACGTCATCTTGTACTAGGGAGGAGTAGTAGGGGCTATCGTTAGCGAAGATCAAAGCCAGAGGAAAAACCTCAGGCTAGCGTGCATGCTTGTGCATCTGCACTGTAACTGTTGTAGAATGTAGTGAAACCTATACTCTAGCACTTAGTAGTTCCAATAATTGTAACTTTGGCATAATCTTTTAAAATTTGGACATAATCTTTGGTGCCCTAAGTTACAACTGTTCTGTAGAGGGCGTTCCACTGCATTTAGGTTGAGACGTTTTAAAGATGATATTTCCTTAAATAAAAAATAAAAACTTAATTTCTTTTGAAATACAGAGCATCTCTAGACTCTAGAGAATAGTTTCTTACCAATTTGTAAACGAGCTACAATTTGTTCCCAAAAAGTTCATGAATCATGTCAACATGTACACAGGAGATCCAAATGTGGCCAGCCCAATGTGAAACAATAATGGGCAAGTTTCACCTGAAATGATCAGTGAATTTTAAATCTGGACCACTGGTTATCCATGATGCAGAAGACTCTCAAGAATGCCACAAATAACGTTTATGCAAAATATAATCATATTTAAGCCTACTTTTGCAAGCTTGTAAAGGTTTGAGCAGAAGCTGATTGCTTATTGGCTTAAATGGCACTTTAACTACACACACCAACTCGTAAGGACTAGATAGTCTTAACTTTTTAATGGCTGCTGTTATCATAGACTATCTAGTAATGATCCTCAGGAACTAGCACTCTGTCTCTTCTCTAGGATTGCATAAGATAAATACGAATTTCAGTGGCTTTTTATACGATCCTAGGTGCCCATAATTTGGTTGTGTTAAAGACTAAAGAGTTTGATATTAAACTTTTATAGTACATAGTGTAGGGACTAGCCTACCAGTGCTGATGCGTGTGATACCCGGGAGTGATACTGTTCAAAAAAAAAGAAAAGTTCCTTATGTTGACCTGATGGGTGGCATGGCATTATTAAGATGTATTAAAACCAATCCTTAACTTTAGTTTTTCTCATGATTGGACACAAGTATTGTCTATCTTCAGGTATTTTCCGTGTTCAATATTGTAGAGAGTTCAGTTAGCATTAATATATTAAAGTATTATGACCACGAATGGTATTTTAGTCCATGGGCCCTTGAAATCTAGTTTTTCTCCATGCACCGTAGGCTTTGAAAAAATGAAATGCAGACCACAGCTGGGAAATTGTGTAAATCGCATTGGGGCTTCCACGAGAGTGCACCAACACAAAGCTCAAGCTTCATTAATGAAAAACCCAGCGAAACAGAAATAAATCCTGCATAAAAAGCAAAAATTATGCTTTTAGACTCAGGGGAGAGATGATTGATAAATATTACGTATATTTTTATTCAAAGTCTTAAGGCCACATAAAAAAAATATCAAAATTCCCATGCCTCCCTCTCACTTTTTTGGGCTAAACTTTTTTTTTTATTTTGAAATTTTCTTAAATTAATATGTTTTAAATCCTGACAGTTTGATGGATGCTAGGCCAAGTGTGTTATTAATCAAACAGTTCACTTTCATATGATTTTAAAGTCATCTAGGGGTCTATTCTTGTAATTTAATAAATAAAAAAAGCCTCCACCATTTTTCTGAGTAAAAATGATTTTGGTGTGATTATCAAAACAGTCATATTTAGAGGTCATTTAGTAAAAAGAAAAATAAAAACCGCCCTCACTCCTAGTTTTTCAGAAGCCACTCTGCTACATGAACAACTAAAAATTAAATTTTAAGGGCCTCTCCTAACATATGATATAATGAGGGTTAGAAAAGATTTTAAAATCCTGATTGAACACCCCTGTATGATGGGGTTTCAACTGACACTGGACAATGGAATTTTTAAACACATTTAACAAACAAAAAAAAATAATTCTATTTTGACTAGGCCCCTTAAAATTAATTATATTAGTTTCTCGTACAGTCGGCCTCTTGAAAAGTAAGGAGAGAGAGGGATCGTTTTTATATTTTTACTAAATGACGTCAAACTGCTGTTTTCAACGAAAATGATATTGCCACCCAGTGGCATAGCTAGGATTTGATATGGGGGGAGCAATGTTGCATCTGAACCGACAGAAAAGGGGGGGAAGTCCAGGGGCAAATTTTTGGTTTTAGGAGCTTCAGTGTCTTTAGGGGCAATTCTGCACGATTTTGTAAATTTACTTGTCACACAGAGCATGTTAAACTTTAAACCTATACTTTGCCGGGAAATCCTGCAAGCGCCATGACCTGAATTATTCAAGTGAACCGACAGGCTGCATTCTCAAGCGCGAAATCAAGAATATTGGGCCGATTTGCCCCCAGCTGGCTACACCACCATTACCACCGACTTTTTAGCCACATCAGAAAATGGTGAGGCCGTTTTATTTTAAGTTGTGTGTTGATTAATTAACAACACAATTAGGCCTATCAATTATCCCAGAAAAATTTCAGGATTGAAAACATTAATTTATTGCAAAATTAAAAAGTTTGGCCTTATCAAAAAGTGAGGGAGAGAGGGCTACGAGAATTCTGATAATTTTTTATGCGGCCTATAGCTCAGGCCTAAAATGAACCAGCAAAACATTTTGGCAGTACAATGATATTCATGAATTATATGCGGCTCAAAATCTTTTAAGGCAAGTCAAAATAAAAACATGTTTCAGCCATCCCCTCCAGGGGTTAGCGGATACAAATTCAGGGTGGTATTTAATTGCATGGCAAAACAACAACAGGTGAAAACTGGTAAATACCAGAGGGCTTTTAACTGTCTTTTATTTTGGTAAAAATTTTAAAAAAGCTGCTAAAGTTTCCTAATTAATGTTTATAATGGTTAAAATCTCAAGTTTTTTTAGGTGGTAAATCTGGGGGGAGATGACGATGTGGATCACGAATTGCCCCTTAAGTTTTCTTTCATTTAAAAGTAGTACACTGTAAAAGCAGGGGGTTTAATTTAATCACCATGGGTGGTTATTTTTAACACCATTCTGGAATCAATAGGGGACTGCACCCACTGGTGTTAGTTTACAGCATTCCAGTGTTAAATTTAACCCCATGTTAGTGTTATATTAATCACCAAATTATGGGTGTGGCAATGTATGATATGACATGTTTGGTGTTGTTTGACACACATTCGTGTTAATTATTTTTATAAACACCGCTGGTGCCAAATTGACACATGGTGTAATTGAAGAACCTCCTGGAATCAATACAGACTGCGCCCTAGGGGGTGTTAAACCAAACAGTAAATTTGGTTTAAAATTTATGGTGAAACATCTGACATTTTAGTACAAAATGTTTGATTTGGTTGTTTGCTGCTACTGCAACTGCTTACCTCTAACGTTTCATAAGCAGATCACCAAACTACAATTATTAAATTGGTTTTACAAGAGCAACACCAAGCGGTTGTTAAATAACTGACTTAAAACACCAGAAACTAACACGGAGAAGCTTGACACCGATTGTTGTAAAAAGTTAACCACCCCAGTTTTTTTTGCAGTGTATCAGCCCCAGCTTACATGAACAGTTACTTATTCAAAGCTTCCTGCTCGTTCAGTGGCCTAAGTGTTACCAACAAGATTACGATTTCAGAAAGTATTTAAAAAAAAAAACAGTTTGTCTCAGAAGAAATGTGAAAAAAATGCCAAATGCGAAATGCTTTTTCTTTCGAAAATGCTAATGCAAAATGCGGGATTTTAAAAAAAAAAATTTTACTTAATTGCATAATTATTCCACTTTTAATTTTTTTCAATCCGTTTCCCGGCTCTGGACTTTTCATTTTTTGTTCTGAGAATAAAAAAAAAATTAAAGGAGCAAAAAAACTACCTAAATATAATGCACAAAAACGACCAATTTTAAACAAAAGGCCGCGGTCTTCTGAGACAAACTTTTTTTCTTGGCCTCTACATAATGTCATATCATGCCACAACCCCTCCACATACATTTTTATTTCATTTTAAGATTTTAATAAAGGAAGCAAACTAACAGGGATCCTTAGCCTCGACCTCACCATTTAACACCATCAAACCTGAGGATTTTGCTACCAATAGAAACCTGTATTTTTCTCATCTCATCTGCCAAAAAATATTTTGACTGACTCTTCCCATGTGATGCTACAGGATAACATGGTTTTGTATGGAACCGAAAAAAATAGTTGTACAGACTGTACGCTAATACACACAATTACTGCTCACATCTAAAATTGCATGTTGGATTCAAATGAAATTTTGGAATTAATGTATAAACAGCTTTGGTGATGGCTCTTCCTATAACACGACACATATGTTGTAATCGGGTTGTGGATGTTTTCTTATTTTAGGATTTAAAAAAACAACAGTCCCTTCTCTCTCTGCAAATACCTGGGATGCTAGCTACATGTAGCATAAGCATCCAAAAACTTGTTGGGTCAAAGTTTTCAAAAATTTAAATACCGGTTTTGATTACAGAAATGCTTGAATTGGACATTTAACTCAACAAAGAGCTTGATTTTGAATGGTTTGATTTAATTGAAAAGATTTAAAAAAGGAAAAAACCTAAAAAATTAAAAAAAATTTAGTATTAAAAATAATCAACAAAAGAGCAGTGTTCGAAATACCACGTGCACACATGCACAGCAATGCATGCACTTTTTGGCTGTGCATTTAAGCTTTCACTAATGACCTGCACATGGCAGTAAAAATGGTTAGTGCATGAAATGGATATATTGCAACAAAATACATACTCCATTTCAACTGGGAGATAGGTGGTAAAGTTTTAAAATTATAAGATCAAGAACACACACCTTATTCCTTACTACAGTAAGTGGTAAAATTAGCATCTTATGGTCTCATGTTATTTCTTCTATTGCACGTGAATATGTACAAATTATTTGTGCAGTAACTTATTTTGTGCGACTTGGATGCACAGGAATGGACTTTCTCATTTATATTTCGAACACTGCAAAGAGTCTAAAATTAAAAATCATTGTGTTATTTTAAAAAAAGAGAAAAGAATATTTGAAAAGAAAAGCAACCCACCCAATTTTGTAGGTAGCATCTGTGAACTGTATTGTAGTTTCATGTGTAATAAAAAATTTTGAAGTATCAAACAGTTGGTAAAGTCTCATGGAGCCAATTTTGCATGAAATTGGTGCAAACTCTCTTGACATTTAAGTTAACCAAGCTAGGCAAAATAATTCTCTAATTTTTGGGTCTACTGCCTTAACGGTGGTTGTTCCGATTTATGTGTATGGTGTTCTCTACTTGATATGAAAGCCTGGGCACTTGCACATACACCAGTCTCAAGTACCGTGGGAAACAAACTTGTGGTTTTGATTGTAGACGCCATAATGCTGTTGCAGTGCAAAAGCCCTATTCAATACTGTTGCGGCATTTTTTTGTTTCATATCTTGGGAATGAATTTGAGGGCTCAAATGTCTGGACAACAATGAGAAAATACGGCCTTTCATCTGATATCAAAATCAGCGGGGCCCAAAGACAATCGGCCCACGCACCTTTAAGGAAGGAAGACACATAGGGATATGCCCAGGGTTGGTGATGTCTGTGTTGTTGATGTGAAAAAGGTTCACATTTGCCATGTTAATATCCACAAAACTTCGATTAGGATTTAACCAACTTTGAGTAATAGGTGCAACATGAGGTCCTTCATTTGTTGATGAGGTCAAAAGGTCACATAACCAAGGCCAAAAGTCATGTGAGGTCAAGTTGTAAGATTGTTTTTTAAAATGTAAAATTGAACCTCAATTGAAAAGTTGCAAGTTCAATTGGAACCAAAACTTGAGTCACTAGGTGCAACATGGATTCCTCGTTTGTTGATGAGGTCAAATGTCACATGCCAAGGTCAAAGGTCATGTGAGGGTAAGTTTTGTAAGAGGGCGTCGAGTGCCAACATTGTGTAACACATATTCAATACGGAAAATAAATCGCCAATCTCGCATAGTGCGCAGTTCTTAACCAATCATAGAAAAACGGTTTACACAATTTGGCACTCGCCGTGTAGTGATGTAAGATAGCCTGAAAATGTCAAAGTGGACTCAATTGAAACCAAACTTGGTTTGGAGATTACATGCAAACTCTCATTAATTTTGTTTAGGCGACACATGCGGTCCATGGATAGTATTTCCTAAAATTATATTGAAAATAAAAAGTGGATTTAAATCAGTGATTTAAAAAAAAATTGATTTAAATTGTGATTTTAAATCAACTTATTTAAATTGTACCAACTTCCTAGGGTCTCATCGTTGGAAATCGAACGTTGCATCCTCCAATGCCCCAAGCTAAAGGTTGTTTTATACGATGAAGAAAAGAAATAAAATTCAACCCCCCCCCCCCCCCAACCCCCGAAAAGAGAAAGTTGGTGCCACCACCTGCAATATTTTTAAACTTACTTAGACAATGAACATTATTATACTATTTAGACTGTCATGACTAGTCACAGGCTTCCCATTTACGGAGTCATGATCAAGGAAGAACGTAGAAGTACCAGGACGAAGTATGTCCAGTACAAACTAAATCGTAGTTCCTGGTCAAAAAATTGAGATCCTGGCCTTTTTAACTTGTGACATGGTAACAGAATCGAGATCTGGTTTTTTAAACACCACTAAAACAAACAATGAACATGACCATATAGTAATCCCGGGATAGTATAGTAGATTCAGAATACTTGCCTTGGTCAAATTTCGAAGAAGGACCAGAGGTATGCTCACTAGCAAACCACAATAGGGCCTAGTATGTTGAAGCTGATTTACAATAGCCTGGTATACGTCAACACGAACTGATAGGTAAGTATTAAAATAAGCGTGTGATAAGCTTGAGGCTTTGCCATTTTTTGGATGCATCAGACGATTGTGTTTGTGTTTTGTGTTGAAAACATTTTGGATACTGAGAACTTTGGATACTGAGCAACTTGCAACTTCAGAGCTTCAGACTCGGCATGTCTAGCGAGACTGTCACATCACATTCACATTTATCACAATTGGTGAGCCTCCACATTCGATGTATGCCCGCCAAGGCTAGTCCAGGCACCAACCCAGGCTGGGCTAGTCCTATCAGGAACAGAAATTGTCCGGGGGGGGCCGGCGGCCGACTCAATAAAACTTTTTAAGTGGCTGCTGGAAATGAATATTAAATGGGGACTGAGATAGCTGTGGAGATAATACTGCTTTCAGGGGCCCCCGTTCATGGTGCGCTTGCAAGCTGCTTTGTTTTGATACTGATGTGTGAACTGGAGAAGTGACGGGCTTCTTTGGGCGCGCATCCCGCGCTTGCTGTGTGTCAGTAGCCGGGCAATGTGCAAAGTCAAACCAGCTGATTTTAGTAAAACAAATCGGGCTTAGATGTACCTAAGGCCGAATATCGATATATATCGCGGTTTTTAGAAGAAGCCAAAAATATTCTTAGTTATAAAATAAATAGCCCATGCCGATTGAACAAAATTTAAATAATTATAATAAGAATAATTTCAGAGGATTCTTGTATTTGTTTCAGTGTTTTAAAACTATCATTTATTCAAATGTGTTAATGCCAATTTTTTTATGATGAGAGAGATATAACAATGTTTTATGACCATTTAAGTTGGAAGGTCACAATTGAATACCTGTCAATTTCGGGAAAACTCTATAACTACAAGCTTAACTGAACATTAAAAGGAACAATTTATAAGCTTATTTGCATAGTTTTAAAGTGAAATCCTCTGGTTTTGTTACATGGTATTTTAATCCGTTTTAAAATGTAAAATTAAGTTGCGCTTTGGGAATTTTAAAAGTTAATTTCAATAGAAAGGAAAAAGATTATAAATAAAAGAGTTATTTCACTACGCAAAATCATTTAAACATCACAAACATGGGGATTTCAAAGGTTGCATTGCCGAAGCACTACACCGCAAACCATAAGCCGTATTTCCGCCTAAAATAAACAGGTCAAGGACGCGCAGAGGGCGCAAGCGCGCTGTCACCTAGTTTGCCGTGCATGAACAAGCGGTTGGGTGTTTGGGGAGGGGGTAGGTGTTCGGGGTGTTGGGGAGGGGGTGGCGTGTTTGGGAAGGGGAGGCGTGTTACAGGTATTGGGGTGGGGGGTGGGGTTGATTTTTGGTGATTTTGGGTGTGTGGGGTGTTTGAGGGTGTTAAGGAGGGGGTGGGGTGTTTGCAAGGGTGTTGGGGAGGAGGTGGGGTGTTTGGGGATGGGGGTGGGGAGTTGTGGGCTGTTGGGGAAGGGGATGGGTGTTGGGGAGGGGATGGGGTGTTGCGGGTTGTTAGGGATGGGTGGGGTTTTGCGTGGTATGGGAGGGGGTGGGGTGTTGTGTTGCTTTACCTCATGTTAGTGATCGCGACATTTCGGCGGTGACAGTTTCACGCAATCGGTAAATGAGTTCGCCTTGTTAAGAAGTCATATACCACTCTAGGACACGTTTTTTGAATGGCCATCATGATAAATTGATAGTTTCTAGTCATAAATATTTTGTTTAACTTTTTTTATTCAGAAATTATTTTTTGGATGTCAAAATCATCAGAATCCTAATAACAATTACCGCCCCCCCCCCCCCCCCAAGCAACACTGACCTACAGGAATTGCTCCCCAAAATACCTGGGAACCAATGAATAAAATTTGCATCAGTCATAATTTTTGAAGGATTGCGAATAACTTTAACCTAAATAAATATGTGGTCATTCCACAAAAAGGTTACAAACATGATTGTTTTTGAGATATTCAAAATTTACATGCTTCAATCATTTTTTTTTTCTCTTGTACTGATTTGATTGTACACATTTGCCTAACGAAGCCCAAAGTGCCATCATAATCTTGAGAATCCAGGATCATAATAGTAATGTATTGCAAATACCCTGGTTACCTACAATACCAACTACTACCTTTTCTAAATTGGAGAATTACTCAATCTAAAACTCATGTAAGGCCTATATTCCAACTTTTATTTTCTATGTACACTATAACCTGCCATTACGCTCCTCCACAAAATATTTGTGGTTCTTTCTATACCGTATCAACATGATTCCCAAAATTTTATAGGTACTAAGAAAACCATATTTGGGAGTTACAGTATTTTCTATTTTGTCCAATTTGTAAAAATCACCCTTGCTTAGGACAAGAAGGAATTTCTAGTTTCGGTGAAATTTGCATACAGGGGCAAGAATCCAGTTATTCTTAGGTAACGGTCAGTTGAGTCAGATACTCCAACAATTATGCACATATTGGTACAAGCATACTTGTCATAAATTCCCATACCAGTGCTCTGTACAGGAGTAGGAAACATATGGGCCTGCAACTGAAAAAGCTAACCACTTCAGTCAAATGTAATGCCAATTAACTAATAACCATCTAAACCAGTACTCTAAAGTGGAGTACACATACACTCTACATAAAATGCATGGAAAGTAAAAAAGTCGAAAGTCAGATGGAATGGTATTCTGAAATGAATGGCTAGAGTCACTGACAGAAGCCGGTCTTGGTTACAAAAAGACCACAAACTGATCAAAGAACATAGTCCAAACAAAGGAAATACCACCGGGGGGAAATACCTTTCCGGACTAGTGTAAAGTGTAGATGATGAAGACATGTTGGTGTACCTTTACGGATGTGCAAAACAAGGGTAGTGGTTGAATTGAGAGTCTGGACGCCAGAGCTACTGTCTTTTCCACAATGCAATTCATGATCAACTTCCCTCCCCTGCCAATCTGAAGCTGTGGGGCAAGACCAATCTAGGAGTCTGCCAATTATGTCATCATCGTCCTTGCACACTGTTCCACATCCTCAATTGTTGTAGCTACTCATTATAAAACGGAAGCCCAGAGCGGAAGATACAAGTGGCCCCATGACCAAACATTGACAGCAATCTCTACAGGTCTGGCACCGGACGTCGTAGAGACAAACCAGAAAAAAAATCGTCACACCTGAGAATCTGAACTCCATCTCTACAATAGCATTTTGCACAACTGATGGTACAGCCTATCGAAATCCAGTCTTACCAATGCCTAAGACAGAGCCAAACAAACATTCTGAAGAAGGCCAATGACTGGATATTCCTGATGGATGAGGAACACTGAGACAGACCAGATATCACCATCTTTTCTGAAAGAAATAGAGCATAGAGCCCTGTGGAGGAGAACCTACCCAATGCATATGCTAGAAGTGCAAATTCCAAGATATAGTGGCTGATCAAGATATAGTGGCTGACTGTGAAAACAGGATGATCTACTTATTACTTTCCAATAGAATAGGAAGCAGAGGTTTCTACAATATACCAGTCATCAAATGTCTGGCATCCTTGGGCATTCCTAAAGGAAAGAGGAAGGCTATAACTGATACAGCAGCCAAAATTGTATTCAGAGCGAGCTATGTCATCTGGCTCAGCAGAAGCTCAAAGGCATTCAGACAGATAGAACTACAAGCAACTCCAGCAATATGCTCTGAGGGAAGTGGAATGGTTGAGCGCTCACAAACCAGGTTTAACCCTCCAAAGTCTGGTCATAAGCCCATGTACATCTGAGCACACTAATCTAGACAAAGATACTGCATAAGGTGAACTTTCCTCTTCTGTGTGTTACCTTCACAAAGAGATATATATATACCAGGAGTGCTTACGTTTAAAACTGATAAAAGTAGACTCTGAAGGTGACAGTGCTGGTGTTCTACCAATGAACTATTCCTTTTGTGTATATTGTTAATTTGGCACATCGATCTAAGATTGCAAGTACATGTACCAGAACGTTTTTACCACTGAAACTCTCCGGGCATCTGAAAGAGACTGGCCTGGTCAAGGGGCTCAAAAGCCTAAGAAGCCACAAACTGAAAGGTCAGAGAAAAGAACATGCCTTTAATCAAGCTAGTGAGGACTGGACTGGAAGAGGCAGACATCACATCTCTAAAACCATGGTGAATAGCCCCAGTGGCTGTAAGATTTGCCCTTAGATGCTGTATTATAGATTTTGTTTACCGTTACATCATTGATGGTACCGTCTTGTCGAACTTCGCCTTGCCTTTGCAGCGAAAGTGGCAGTCTTCACAGAAAGTCCTGCCTCATAGTATGATCTCCAGAAATTGTCCAGACAATCAGAAGGGGTGAACTGTTCTCATTTTGACTTTCTGACCTGTCGGTAGGACTGCGCTGAGGGAGCAAGACTGGTTCACCATCAATAGGTCTAGAAGGAGTCCACAATCAGACGCCTAGCCTGGCGCACCATACTTTGCAGTGTGGCGGTCTGCCTCCTACTGTCAGGGGCTGCCTGCAGGAGTACGCTGAGGTGTGGCAGTATATATCTTTAGACCAGTGGGTTCTGTGGGTTATAAGCAAAGGTTACCGCCTGGAGTACCCGTCACACCCTCCACCCCCTTTCCGCCCTCTTAGAGGAAATCAGAATGCTAGAGGTCAAGCAAGCTATTGTCAGGATGCCGGAGTTGATTCAGGACAGCTTCTCCAGCTTTTTCCTAACTACAAAGAAATCTGGGAGTGGATGCCCATCCTGAATCTCAAACCTTTAACATGCGCCCCGAAGATCTGCATGGAAACAATTGTGCTTCTGGTTCTTCAACCAGGCTGATGGGGGCCACTCTCGATCTGTCTGGTGCATACCTTGATATACCCATACACAAGTCAGAAATGGTTGCGTTTCGTGGTGGGCAATGTAGGCTACCTCTCGGGCAATCCAGGAGTAGTGAAGGTAGTAGCAGAGTCCCTCCGAAGGGATTCCCCCTATTCATCTATTTAGACGATTGACTTATTGTGACGCCCACCGGAGAAGCCATTTTGCAGAACTGCAGGAGGTCATCCATATCAATCATTCATTTCGACATGGGGCTGGTCTTCCCCACAGACCAAAGGGTTTCCGACATGGTGGGTTGCGCTCAGGTTGTTCGCGACAGATCCACCGTCTGCGTCACTACCGACCATGGCACCACCCTCTGTCCTTGAAGATTCCAGTACTGGCAAGATGGTCGAAGACCAATTGTTGCGCATTAAAGAGTTGAATAACATCTCTCGTCGAGGCTTCCACACAATTCCGCTTCTTGCTCTCAGTTCCAGGCCTATACCCGATGTGAGCGGCAAGTGTTTTCTGAGGCCCTCATCCCCAGTTGGGAGGAATCTCTCAGGAAATCATTGGGAAGTTGGATCTTGCTCCATTTGACGGAAGCTCAGGGCAAAGCGGGGTCTCGAGGAACTGCTGATCCCCAGGGCCAATCCTCCCCAACCGATGGGAAGGCATGGCTGAGCCATTGCATTTGGGAGGTACGCTTCTTTGAACTGCGGCTTGAGGTAATAGTGGCTTTAATGTCTCTGGAAATTGGAATAAAAGATATAGACTTTGGGGGTTAGGAGGTCTGCCTGTGAACCTCGGGTCAGATAACCTCTCTTCAGATTGCGGGGATCTGCAAACTCTAATTTGTTTCGCGGCATAAAAAAAACAAAGCACTTTTCTACGAAAATTTGATACCAAAGGAAACAAAAATATGTCATTTTTAGCCATATTTTTTAAAAAGTTTCATACTGAACTATGCTCACTTCGTCAATATTAATACGAAGCATTTTGATTTACATTGATTTTTTCTGAAAGGTTGTGGACATTTTTGCCTACTTCCGTATCTTTTCAAATTATTTGTGACACTTGTTCATGTGGTAAATTTAATGTTACCTACCAATACGTTTTGGAACAAGTTAGCTTATAAGGGAATAAGATATTTCACTACGTATAATGCTCTAAAGAATCTTTGATGTGCTCACTACTGAAATGCATTGCATTCAAACATCGTTCTACTTGAGCTGCCAGAACTCAAATATGGCACAAAGATGGGTTTGGTTAAAAATATGCATTACCTTCAAATTAGTAAAAGCGGTTTCATTTGCACAAGCAAAGCGATTAGTAAAAATATTTAAGGAATAGGTACATAGTGATACCCTCTTTTTAGCTACCCCATCTTTTTTTAATAAGATACGTAAGGTGGTGTTAATGGTGTTAACAAACTTGATGAATAAAATACTCAACTGACCCAAGTATGGTTTTCTAGCACATAATTTCACAATTTGGAAATGGTGTTGATCAAGTTGTAGAAATGACCACTAATATTTTGGAGTTGAGCGTACTTCTATTCTTACATTGGGTGGTCTACAGTGTACGTAGAAAACAAAAGCTGGATATACCATGAATTTTAGATTTAGTAATACTAGATTTAGTAATTTACAAAGTGTAATTTTAATAGTGATATTCGTATGTAACCCATGGTTTTGCCATCACATTTACTAGTTCTGAAATTGGTCTTTTATTGCCGGACCCCATGCAATCTTGTCTTGCCTCTGTTGCACTCCTTTGTCTTGTCATCGTCACATGCTATATTACGGAATGTACCATTCCACCATCCGGTACATGTGTCCACGAAGCATGTTAACTTGTCGCACGTTCCGTCGATACTGAAACGGAACTACCTTGTTGAGTTCCCGCCGAAAATCGCGCATTCGTAATCCTTCTGATTCTTGAACATCTCGAAAAGTGACAACCTTTTCTGTAGAATTACATGCCATGAAATGCGCTCTCAAGTAGCTCACAAAATAATCAATGCTGTTAAAGTATTCTTGACGATGACCAGAAAAATGTACAGATTTACTTGTATCTAAGATAGCGCGTCGAACAACTTTGTCATATGACCCGTCTCTTTTGCGACCGGGTAGTTGGCTAGGATCATCAATTATTGCTTCGCAAACAAATAGGGTCCAATTCCAGTGCTGTGTCACGATCGTTGCAAACTTATTTTCCCTATTCAGGAAGCGCTTGAACACCGAGAGAACCTTCTGTGCCCCTGCATAGTCAGCAATATTGGACGCAAAGATTCGATCAAATGTGTGGTCGTGTGGCAGACGTTTTCCAAGATCTGTGCACTCTATAATGATGAATGTAATGCTCTTGCACAACGTTTTCAGGCGTGCCGTTGTCTGTTGTATTTGCCCTTCAATGTATAAGAAGTACATGTCAGTTAATGACTTCTTTGGTGAGAACTTTTTGACTAAAAGATGATCCCATTCGCCAAATGGCTGGAACTCTGGAGGCATACAATACACAAAGTCCAAGTGTTCTGGATGTTTTAGGTCAGTGTCGGCATTTTCTTGCAACCTGGCATCTGGTAATCCTGGAACAAAATTTAAATTTGTGAAATCACGGACATTAATGTATTGCATAAAGTTGTAGCCAGTAAGAGTTGGGTTTCCGTACTTCCCCTATCTTCAGCTGTGGGAAGGAAAATGCCGTCTCTAAGCCATTCCACGTAAGATTCAATGTATTCTTTATCCATTTCACGTTTGAATTCATCAATTGATCGTGTAGCATTATTGACATACCGAAACGAGTTCTGACGTTGCTTCTGCAAGTTGATATAGTATGGATGACTGCGACGACATTCTAGTTTTAGCCACTTCCGCCAAACCTTTCGAATGTGATTTAAGTCTTCCTCCGAAATATCAATAATATCTTGTGTGGCCTGTAAAAGACTGGTTCTGGTAGTTAATATTAATGTTCGAAGACAACTAGTTAAGAACTTGTAATGGTCCTGTGACAGATGCAAAGAATACCATATTGTAGTTAATATTCCTGCAATTCCAATTTTGTCTGCAAATGCTATCATCATGAACAGGAAAGCACATTTCTTGCTTGAATAAATGGATCATAATCGTTTAATGTTATGTTGAGATGTCCCTGAAATCTGCTCGGTAAAGAAGCAACCGTGTGAATTACATTCTTCAAATTGCCACAGGCGGCAAACAAAATTGAGTAGTCTTTCTGAAGTGCAGGATGATTCTCGCATGATTTTGACACCATGCTGCATTCATTATTCTTTAAATTCAGCATATCTACTGCGATTGTGGTGCCAATATAGACGGGGTGAATCATTGGTTTTCGGTATTGGGCCTCGATCTGATGTCGTACAAGAAATGCAGCTTTCTTTATGAGTTCTGTACGTTGCTTGCAGGAATGTCTGTGATTTGACCAGTCTTGTTGCTGACATAGTTCCCCACAATACCTTTTTTTTTTTTTTTTTTTTGGGTGGAGTGTTGCAGGGTATTGGGGAGGGGGTAGGGTATTGAAGTTGCATTTATCACATGTTAGTGATCGCAACATTCGGCGGGGACATATTTTACGCATCGCGTAAATACGAGTTCGCCTTGTGTTATGTTGAGATGTCCCTGAAATCTGCTCGGTAAAGAAGCAACCGTGTGAATTACATTCTTCAAATTGCCACAGGCGGCAAACAAAATTGAGTAGTCTTTCTGAAGTGCAGGATGATTCTCGCATGATTTTGACACCATGCTGCATTCATTATTCTTTAAATTCAGCATATCTACTGCGATTGTGGTGCCAATATAGACGGGGTGAATCATTGGTTTTCGGTATTGGGCCTCGATCTGATGTCGTACAAGAAATGCAGCTTTCTTTATGAGTTCTGTACGTTGCTTGCAGGAATGTCTGTGATTTGACCAGTCTTGTTGCTGACATAGTTCCCCACAATACCAAGCATTCATGCATCCAGTACACTGAAAGAGAAAAGAAGGAGTGAATCCGGATGTGGATAAGTAATTATTCCCATCGACAAGTTCGGATGGGACTTTGAAATGAGCATCGTGTGTGTACATGCGTGCGTGTGAGTTTGTAGTTTGGGGCATGGGGACTGAAGTGAAAATGTTAATTCATTCATGTAAGAACATTCTTGGATGGAGTTCAATGGGACTTGGATACAATGAGCCTTGGGTGGGGTTGCGCATGTATGTACCCACAGTCTTGAGCTGCTACCAATACCGTTTGCTCAGGTCACCGGGAGATCAGTTTCACATATCACAGTTATGATCCCTAAAATGTAGAATGCCTAACATTTACTTCTTTGCCTACTTTACTTAAATCACAGTATTTTGAGAACTTGACCCCTGTACAGCTGATTTTGTGACCTTCGACCTCCATACTGCATTTACCATGTAACGAAGCAATTTGAAGACATGACCATTGATTTATACAGAGAATTTGAGATGTATTTGGACATGATTGAATATTTGACCCCTGTACTACCTTATTTGGCCCTCTATTTTTTTTTTTTTTTGCGCAGAATTGTGACCTGGCCGCAATATAGAGTATTGAATCTTGGCCCTATAAAACATAATCAGACCATCAAATTTGTTGTACCTTTTCAGCTGAATAAACTCTCTCGGCACCTGGTCAAAATAAGTGTAAAATTAACACTAAAAGTGACAGGAGGATTTTTTTAGAATATGAATTTCTCATAAATTGCACTTGATCAGTTGTAGACGACCTACCGAGAACGTTTCGAAGGTGTATTGGACAAACAAGTTTTATTGTTATGGAAATCTTTGGGTGCGAAGATTAATTTGGTAGTGAAATCTCACGATGCTCAAAAAGTGAGTTACGCCCTTTGCAAAGGACTTATTCCATCCGCATACTACCTTGTGGTTGTCAACTCTCGTTGTGTCATAGTGTACAGTTTTTATATTCTATATTCAATCATGTTTCACAGGGATCAATATTATCGAGGTGAAATAATATTTGCCTGGGTAATGATTATCTAATTTATCTATAATGAAAAAAGCTTATGTCCGAATGACTTTCAAAAGAACCAGGATTGGAATTTGCTATTTTCATCGAATCATCGATATCACTTATTCATCACTTTAGATTAACTAATCCACCAAGGACACGTGAAAGTTTCATGTATTTTCCAAATAAATGGAAGTGACGGAACTGACTTAATTATATCGTCACTGAGTGTAACTAAGACGTAACTGACATATTTACTGGTTTACCTATACGAATCTTATGTTATTTATTAACGCTGGGACCTGGGTAGAGGTTGACAAATTCTGAAAACGGGGACTTTCAACCATTTATCCCATCGCTACACCCATTCGCCTGATTCATCGTTGTCATTACCTCTTTGAAGCGTCCAGCAGATCCAACATCGTCACATTCGGGATTGTTGCATACTTTGGGTCCCCACACTTCGCATTCAGGGACACTATGCCTGAATACATCGGATACACAGCACACTTGGGAGCAATAGACAGCAATCCAGCAGAGTTTACAGTGAACAGGTTTACCTTCAATTGGTTTCTCACATCTCCAGCAATGGCCAGGTTGTACGTCCAGTTTGTGTGTTGGTAAATTACTGCAAGAATATTGTAAACGTTGTACATATCAGAATATGGAATGACGCTCAACTCCAACCGTCTGTTTACGGGCGTTTGCATTGCGATTGATCCGCTTGCCATTGTTCAGAACAAAGAAAACATACTTCAAAAACGCACAGACCGGCGCAGCCCGCTTATCACCGGCAGATGAATTTGAGGCCAACCCTAAGATTTTAGACTGACTACAATGATGCACTCTTATTTGAGACTAGAGTGGTAATTTCATCATTGTAGTTACCTCGTCTAATAAGAGTCGGTGTTACCAACTGCGATGGCTAAGTAATCCTGTGGTGTACTGTCCAATCAAAATGTGCAATTCACATTTTTTTCTTCTATAATTTTTTGCCTTAAACGAAATATTTGGGGATGATGACTTCCATTTTCTTAGTTGAACGCGTATTTAAGGCTGTTGAAATCCCATTTTCACAGCACATGTCACTCCAATCCCTCATATTTTTAAAAATACACAGCAAGTATTTAAACTTGCGTCATCCCCCTGGCAAGATGCCGTCCTTATATGACCTTGGTCCATGACCTTTGACATTCTCCACATATGATGGAACCACTATTGCAAAGCCATTAACCCCAAGTCTGGTTGAATCGGACTTCAACTTTTCGAAGAAAGACCTGAAAAAACGAAACCTAACCAAACTGGAATATACATCCACACACACATCACACCCCACACACCATCATACAGACTGTGCGCCTCGCAAAATCCCCCTTCTGCTTTTCAAGACCGGGGAATAATAATACAGTACAATGCACAGTAGCTTGCAGATCCCCATACATACATACATACATACATACGATTCCTCAACACACAGACATACATACATAATACATACAATACTACATACATACACACATTCCATACATTTTATTTTGATTAGATAACTGTCCCTACGCCGCATGCCAATGAATTTACTAATTCTAATATTTTTACTAATTTTGATTAGATAACTGTCTAGCGACGCAGGCCAATAAATTTACTAATCTAATACTTTACTAATCTAATATTGTTTATATATAACTCGGTTGCGTCGCAGACGATACCTCCTTAAAGAGGGCAGCGCTTGAAGAATGAGGGAATTATGGGGTAAAAGTTTTAACAAGGTTGCGCCGCAGGCCTATAAAATCGCTTAGCTAACTAGCTGGCGCCGCAGGCTATAAGAACCTTTAGCCAACTAGATTGCGCCGCAGGCCTATAAAGATCGCTTTAATAGCCAACTAATTGCGCCGCAGGCCTATAAGATCGCTTAGCCAACTCGCTTGCACCGCAGGCCTATAAAGAACGCTTACCAACTAGATTGCGCCGCAGGCCTATAAATTTACTAATCTAATATTTATCTATATAACTCGCTAGAGTCGCAGACCGATATGCCTCCTTAAAGAGGGCAGGGCTTGAAGAATGAAGGGAAATTATGGGGTAAAAGTGTTAACTACCTTGCGCCGCAGGCCTGTAAAATCCCAGTGATCTACTTGCCCGAGTGATTTAGGGTTAGGTCGAAAGTCGAGTGATCTAAACTCGCCCCAGTGACTTTGGTTAGGGCGAAAGCCGAGTGATCTACTCGTCCAGTGACTTAGGTTAGGGCGAAAGCCCAGGAATCTACTCGCCCCAGTGATTTAGGGTTAGGGCGAAAGTCGAGTGATCTCCTCGCCCCAGTGACTTAGGGTTAGGCGAAAGCCGAGTGATCTACTTTTCCCCCGTGAACTTAGGTTAGGGCGAAAGCCGAGTGATCTACTCGCTTTCAGTGATTAGGGTTAGGGTTATTGTTAGTGTTGAAGGGGTTTAACTCTAACACAACTATAACCCTAACCCTAAACACTAACTCTAACCCTAACCCTAAACCCTATCCTAACCCTAAACCCTAAACCCTAAACCGCTAACCCGAACCCTAACCCTAATCCTAACACAAAACCCTAACCCTAACCTAAACAGAAAAATGTGAGGACCTTTTTCAAAATCTGTCTAAACGAGTTTCTAAATGCATGCAGATATCATCTAATAAATAAAAAAATTTGAGGACCTTAAAAAGGTCTCACATTTTCCACGAGGCCTCTAATAGATAGCAATTCAATAAAATGTCCCCTCTAATATATAGGAACTTAACTACATTCTACTACATAAATACATACAATACATAATTATCAATCTTTATCAATGCTAATCATACATTAATCCACACCGAAGCGGCAAACAGCATTACATTGAATAATTATGAACAACAATGATATTCCATTAAACGGGGACGGCCCGCGCAAGCTTAAAAATTAATTTTCTCTGATGAGATTGTGTCTGATTCTCCATATTAAATTGTGGTCCATTCATTACGCTAACAGAGCAATACTTAGCAACAGCTTTAGCAACAACGTTGGGGAGACCATGATTTTCAATCCCCGACGAATCGATAATGGACATGACCGAGTGATCGTCACAAAGACGATATTTTTGTCAGCTAATCCGCAAATAGTAATCAGATTGCAAGGGGTGAAGAGGCTGATAGTTTTCATTTTTCTTTATCGCCGTCCCAATTAAAGCGTCAAATGGACAAGATATTTCACTCTAAAGCACTTCATATTCTCGCCAATGAATTGAGGAAAGATCGGGTTTTCTTGCTTGTATGACCTAAATATATTGACAAATTGAATCTCCTCACGTCATTCACATCTTGATACGATCACTCGAATGTCTTTTTTTCTGGTAAAATCATAGATTGTTATATTTCGATATCTCTTTTTGGAAGAGTTTTACCAGTCTATTATGCCTCGCAATATAATTATCCCGAAATTGCATGCAGAAAGGGCCAAAAGGAGAACTACGTGGGGCAGGAAGGGGGAGTACAGACCGAGGGCAGGACTTGCTGGGATGACTTGAGAACATGACATGAGCAAGGATTTAGTTTCAGCGATCTGAAGCCTCGCCTTAGTGATGAACTTGATGACGTCATCACTTAAGTCACCGGTTCTTCAGGTTTCCATTGAACATGCACCTGTTAAACACTTTCCTAAATTAAGAAAACAGATTTTCCGTAATTTACGTTTAAAATATGTTTTACAAAAACAAGAAAAATGACAAAAACAAAAAACATTAAAAATGTTAATCTTACGGAAATTTTCAAAAATTTCTGGCAGCAATATTTCCGGAATTTTTTTTGGTTCTGTAATTTCAAATTACGGAAAACTTCTGTTAAAATACCACATTTTTTCCATAATATGAGACAAAATTTCTGTAAAAATTACTGTCAAATTTCCGTTAATTGACAGGAAAGTTTCTGTAAATTTACCCGAAAAATGACTGGAAATACTGCTGCCAGAAATTTCCGTAAATTTTACGGAACTTTTTTAACAGTGTGCAGCGTCTGTTTTTCGAGGTCAGCAAGTCTTCTCTGTGATTCAAGTTCTTTCCAGTTCTTCAGTTCCAATTTTGTCTGCCTTTCGATAATAAAATGGTATGCTTTTTTATGACACGTTCTGATATCGTAACCAGGACTTTATGGCATAATCTTCATTCACCTTAATTAAGAATACGAAAATCTCAAGTTTAGAGCAATGTTGTTTAGTTCGAGCCATGATGACTTACTCAACATGTTTTGTGTTCTTTACAATTAGTCCACTCTGGTCGATTCATATCATGCACACAGGTATTGTTTTGATAAGCTCTTAGCTTACTACAAGGGTACCCCCTTGATGTTATTATTGACGCAGTACCTAAAAACTAAGTACTTGCGAAGTACACAACTAAGCCACTGGGTGGATAGCAGCTATGTTACTGCAGTAACATCTATAGTGTGTGTAATCTGCAGTTGCCTACATAAAGAGCACAAAGCTCATGAAACATAAGGAAAGAAAATTAACAATGGTAAATGCCATATGATAAAAGTGTAATGTCATCTAATCGTGAGCAGTATGGGGTGACTTTTGAGACCACTTGAATAAAAGCGAGTATTTAGCTTAGGAATTGGCAGCATGTTCCAGATAATTGGGGCTGAATAGATGAATGACTGGTCAATAGTAGTTTTAAGTAATTTTACTAAGTTTGATCTCATATTGTGTGGTGTCAATGCCAGATCTCAGACTGGTTCCTACTGGGCGATATGTATATCTGCGTTTGCAAGACCAGGAGAAGTCCACTTCCATAATCAATAGCACAAGACTTCTAACGGCAAGGTGGCATGTGTCTTTCTCTAAGAAGCGTCTTTCCCGGGATATATTGCGAAGTTGGTAGTTGAGAGAGAAACAAAGCAGAAGCTTAAAATTGGAATCATTGTCATTTTACGTTCAAAGATGAGAGTGGGAAGTTCACCAATTCGGAGCGAAACATGACCTCATTTGTTCTGGTTTCAGATATTCAACACATAATTCGGTCTTGCACAGCAAGGTTCTAGTCATCCATACTTTGACTCATTGATTACAAAGCTGTAAGGCGACCAAGAGCCTCAGTGAGGGAAGATAAGCTGCTTGGATCAAAGTTTATGTACACTGGATGTCTTGGCTTATGGTGATATGAGTCGCGATCTTGATTTATTGATGAATGGCGAATTGAGACGTGTACATGGAAAAACTGATGAGGCCACTAGAGTACCTTGTGGTATCCAAAGCTCAAAGGAAGAGGCGCAGACAGTGTTACAGATGTTCTGACAATGAGGTAAGATTGAAACCACTTTCCACACATATCCACCAAGCCAAAGCCTTAGCATCTGTCCAGGAGAGCACTATGATTAATCGCATCGAAGTCTGCGCTAAGGTCCAGAAGGACCAAAACACACATTCGCGATGACACGAAGTTGAATGATGTCAATCTTCACTTTCAATTAGGCTGTCTCTGTAGCGTACTGTGGAGAGGCTTAGACCGACTGCAAAGGATCACAGAGCAGGGGTTGTTTTTTCCATATGAGCAGAAATTTGTTTGATAGGTGTTTTTTATCCCCCCCCAATTATCCTTGATAAAAAATGAATGTTCGAAACAAGGTCTATATTTCTTCAACATTTCTGGGTTGAGAGATGGCTTCTTATTAAAGGAGGGGTTCACGATCGCTGTTTCAAGCAAGGTTGGAAAGTACCATTCATCAGGAGTCATTGATTATTTTAGTTATGGATGGAACAAATATATCTGGATGCTTCTTAATAAACCATGTGGGCACCGGATCAAGACGAACACGATTTAGCAGGTGTCCTTTAAATGTACTCAAGATATCCTTATCATAAGTACAACGCAATTCGTGAGAGAACAAGATGTACCAATTTCAGTGTCCACATTAGTGGAGGTCTCATTACATAACTCAACTTAAGTTTCAAGACGCTCGTATATTTTGAAAACCTTATCACTAAATAGGAGGCAAACTTGTTACCCAAGTCTTGAGGTGAATCTAACTAGGAAGAGTCTTTGTTGTTCCTATTAATAGACTTGTCAACTTCTTAAATACAGTTTTGGTATCAGCTTGGGCAAGTCATTTATAGTATTCCTGCTTTGCAGCACAAAATTAAAAACTGGTCACGTGTTATCTCTGGAACAGCATACAGATGGTCAGCTTCGAGTCTCGATTTCAACCGCTAGCGTTCATGCAAGAAGCGGATGGCAGTATGGAACGACCTCAGATGACCTTTGACCTTGGTCCATGACCTTTGACATCATCACATATGAAGGAAACCCCTGTTGCACCTAACCCCATGTCTGGTTTAAATCCGACTTCCAACTTTTCGAAGAAAGACCTGAAAAAAGGAAAACCTAACCAAAACCTAACCATAACTGGAACACCCACCATACATACACATACAGCATGCGTCGCTATTGCAAATCCCCCTTCTGATGTTCAAGCCAAGGGGATAAAAGAATTACCGCTATTAGCAATCTCTTCGCGGTGATTTTCATGAGGGGTCATTGAAAGTGCTTCGATTGTGGTAGATCTGTATGTCAATAAGTTTTGTCACGTCGTAATGACCTAAAGTATATAAAGTTGCCCCAATTACAATTATAATTTGTGCTAAAACAAACATGTTTCAGGTTGGGGGGAGGGTAAAAAATTCCGAATTTTAAAAGTTGTATATTAACCAATCGTAGGTGCAATTAATATGATCGTAGTTCCTAAAGTTTACAGTGCCAAACAAAACAAGGGTGGTAAGTAGGAAATGGGATTCATTTTCTGTATGGACCATAAAGCATACAATGATCATGCTGATGGTCAGCTTCGAGTCTCGCTTTCATCACTAGCGTTCATGCAAGTAAACGGATGGCAGTATGGAACATGACCTCAGAGACCTTTGACCTTGGTCCGTACCTTTGAAATCATCCACATAGCCAATCTTCTTCGCGTTGCTTTTCATAAGGGGTCAATTTTTGAAAGTGCTCCGATTGTGGTAGAATGTATGTCAATAGTTTTGTCACGTAGTAATGACCTAAAGTTTATCAAGTTTGCACCAATTACAAATTATAATTGTGGCTAATAACAAACAATATGTTTCAGGTTTGGGGGGAGGGTAAAAAAATCGGAATTTAAAATGTTGTGTAGGTTGCAATATGATCCGTAGTTTATAATTACAGTGCAAAAAAAACAAGGGTTGTTAGGGGAATGGGATATCATAATAAATATTTTCTGCTATGAACACGCAAGAGATTTGGAATTGTTTCAATGAAAATTTGTCATCTAAAACATCTACCCATTGATGACTTTGAACACTTAGGACTTGAACTTTAAGTCGTAGATAAAAGAAATTACACTTTTACTTTTAATGCCCAACAATGTACTCTATATGTTGTAAAGATTAAAGCAATATGAGCAAATTTTTTGAAGAGCGCCCAAGTTTTCAAAAAAAGTGATGAGATGTTTACACGGTTGCATAGTAACTGGCTAGCTTAAATAACAAAAACGAAGGAATTTTGTAATTAGAATAATTATTATCGGGGATCCCGATAATAATTAAACGGCTGCTGAAAAAGGCCTTCCCAAGGTTGAAACCGGGAAATAGCGCCTGTACGTGTCTATAGTTGTTTTATTGGTTAGGCGTAAGTTAATCACATGTGGAAAAAGCTAAGCTCAATTTGATGTCTCATAGAGAAAAAAGCTAGAAAATCATGACTTTGTGGACACACAGTGTCTTATGGCACTGTTATAATGAAATGGTTATTGCAACTTATGCATCAAAACGGCAATTCCGATTTATCATGGAATTGAGCCTTTTAGGTTGACTATCTTTAGTTCTAGGACTATTTACAAGGCATCAGTGATTTGATAATAGGCGTTGGCTATAAAATGATGATATTTAAAATCATTTGTCCTAACTTCTTATTTGATGCAGCTTGATCCCTGAGCGTTTTTGACCCAATTTTGTCAAAATCGGCCACAAAATCAGAAGGTGTCCGGGCCCAAAAACGTGATTTAGGGGGGGGGGGGCGCTGAGTAGGTCTGAAAATTATAAATTGTCAATTACTGTAAATATAATGACATTTTAGCCATGTTGGCATTTAAACATATGTATTTAAGGTCAAAGAATCCATATATCCAATAGAGTTTTTCTCCCCCTGTTATCCCCACCTCTATTATCATCAGAAATGCGTATATAAAACTCATAAAAAAAGTCCGATTTTTACATGTCCCCTACAAGTGCATGATGAGACTAAAATCAACCTAATAAGAACAGAATCGGACATTTTTTCTTGGAAAGAGATTATCCTTGAACACTACTGATTTTCTTCTTCATTTTCTTCATTTTTTAGTTGTAAAAAAACTTATTAGAATTATGACACTTTTAAAGCTTCATTTTTTAAGCAATTTCACTGCTCTTAATGCACAAAATAGAATTTGAAAATGCGCAAGATCATGAAATTAATGATCCATCAACAATTATCAACCTAGTTTTGTTAAATTTCTCAAAAAGTACCCCAGCGATGGTGATTGAAATTCAAAATATATTGGTGCATCCTATAAACGAGTAATGTTCAAAATTACTACTACATTATTTTCAACCCATTCCAATAATTCATGACCTTGTGGTGAAATCACACGGTGACTTAGTAGGATGGTTAGGAATATTGGCGAAAATTTCGATTCTATGATTAGTTAATTCAATTGTGCCAGTCTTAAAAATGGTAATAGCTTAAAATACCGAATAAATATAATGATATTCTGTAATCATCCGATACTATCCTATATATTAGGAGGCAAGTATTACAAATGCCTACAAGTGACTATAATCTTTCATATCTAATCTCCGAAATTACTACCTTGAATTGTTGAGTGAATCTGTTTTTACAGCATGCCGTAGCGTTTTGAGTATCATGACTATACGGCTCTGTCCTAGTTGGGATTGCATGAGCAGTGTGACGCGATTTTGTACAAAAAGGTCAATAGACTAAATCCTACGCTTCCTCAACGCCTACGCAGTGTTTGCTGCTACATACGCTCCTCATAGCCTAAGACACTACCTGCCATATTTCCTGGCGCGATGGCGGCAATAGACCATTTGCACGATCCCCGAAATGCATTTCATTCGGTGCCCATTTCCATCGGAACTTTACCAGCTCAAAAAAAAACATACGGTAGGAGCGTAACGAAAATACAAGAAAACTTACCCTATCTGTGACGTTGCACTTAGTTGTGTAATCGTCCGTCAGGTGACAAGTAGGGCCACAGTACGATCGAAAATATCACGTTCAGTTTGTCGTGAATTTCAACACCAGTGCCTCGATTGATTTTTGTTCCATAGATATTCCTCTACATTTTTGTAAGATTAACTTCACGTGAAAAGGTACTTTGTATGGTAATTTTAGACACTGTTCGGTGACGCGAACGAACAACAATTTTTTTGTAACATGACCTCTGGTACACAGTTCCCGGATGGAAATGGGACCAAATGGAGATGCATTTCGGATCGTGCAAATGGTCTATGAGGGTTAAGAACCAAGACTAAAAGACTCAAGCAACGGAAACGGCAACACCTTGTGAATAATATTGCGGAATAGCCCGTGCATTGGGTGCTGGTTAAAGAGATATTCCGTGTTTTTCTTCAAAAGCATTCGTCCCCGGGCATTCGTCAAGGTTTAATGAAAGGTGAATTTGATATGTTTGAAGTTTCAGGAGTATTTTGTACATAAAATGAAATCAAAAGTAAGTCATGGTAACACAGTTGGGCTCTAGCCTTCATACGTGAAAAATAACACCAGAAAACACAATGCTTCCATGAGTTTTAATGTACACCATGGAACAGATCCACAAGAATGTGAATCATTGTGCAATATCACATTCGCCCGAAGTGTTATATTATTTGGTTATTTTATCATTTTCGTGGTTAATTTGTGACATCCCACATCCCTTGTCTCAATTATAATTGTAGTATTTTTATTTGTCTTGTTCTGAAGGGTAATTAAAATTCTACAATGTCTGAAATATGACCTGGATTTGAGTATAAAAGAAAGATATTTAGGCCATAGGGCCTAGGGTCTCAATTTTATAGCGTTCCCCACTGTGTCAGGCATATGAAAAGTGAATTTATAATAACGATTTAATCTAATGTTTATAATGTTCAATTTATGATGTGAAAAAACAATTAGCTTATGTTTCCCTCTTCATTTATTTATTTGTATATACATCTTTACAACGGTTGCACATCACCCATGTGGTGGTGCATCCTATCACACAATGAGATTACAGTAATAAAAAACTGATAAATTAACCTACAACAAACAAATAGATATACTATATATATCTATATATATATATATATATATATTATATATATATATATTATATATATAGTTCGCTATATAGACGTTAGGGGGAAGGTTTTAATATTCATAGGTTTTTAATGAGTTGTACTACGGGCTGTCTATAACAAAATCTTCTTAGAGACAGCCCGAATGACAAAATCTCAAAATTTGAATAAATTTGCATACTTTGCATAAATTTAATACAGTCTCTTGTTATATAACCGGAATAAATCGCAACTACAAAGGAAGGCGTTAGGGGGAAGGCTATATTTCCCCCTAACGCCGTAATGAGTGAATATCAAAAGCTCACTTCCCCCTAAGGCACTAGATAGCGATATATAACATAACACCTCTTTAAGCAATACACGTGTCCAGAAGCAATCCTTTGTGATATATATATATCTATATATATATAGCGAGAGAGAGAGAGAGAGAGAGAGCGAGAGAGGAGAGATTCTTTGAAATTGCTTTCGACTGGTTTACAGGTCAGCGTAGTAATGAAGAAATGAAAACACGTTGTTCTTATTCCATGAAGTTTTATTTTTATTTATTTCTTACAAGCTTGCTTCGAAGTCAACCAAAAAGGTTGCCCTCTCGTCAGAGAATGCCATTCTCTGACGAGAGGGCAACCTTTTTGGTTGACTTCGAAGCAAGCTTGTAAGAAATAAATAAAAATAAAACTTCATGGAATAAGAACAACGTGTTTTCATTTCTTCATTATATATATATATATATATATATATATATATATATATATATATATATTATATATATATATATATATATCTATATATATATCATATATATAAATCAATACAGTTGTTCAGAAAGCAATCCTTTGTGATGGTGCTATAATTTCAAAATGACTGAGAATTGTTCAAATTTCAGCCAGATTCTAAATGGTCAATTATTTTCGTGCATCCGTCCAATTTTCGTGTGCTCCGCTTCACTAGTTTTGAAAACAAAGGCTATTATGCAACTCCACCTCAAATTACCCCATTCCAAGTTGTCAAAGATTACTGAAGCAGGTTCAACTTAAAAGTGAAATAAAGTACACCTTTTTTCAAAATTCCATTCTTAAAAAAAAATATTTTTGTTTTTTGTTTCATTGCTTTGAGTTTGTTGTACAGTGTTTTCCTGTACTCATATTTTTAGAGCAACTTGGCACACTGAAATGTTTTCTCTTTCGTATGTCTGTTAAATCTGTGTTTTGTAAGTTGCACCGAGGGATTAAATAACAATGAATGGAACGGTATAAGCGGTGGCGTACCGACCGGGAGGGGGCGGGAAGGGCGAAGTTGCCCCCTCTGGCTCGAAAAAGCGGGACGATATGGACCAAAATATGAGATTTTCATCCTTCTTCCGGGAATTTTAACCACTTTCATCTAATTGGGTGAAATTAGAGTAAATTCCACAATTTTCGCACACTTTGCGCGCATTTCGTCAAGTTCAACCTTATTGGGATGCAAATCACACGAGACGACTTAACCGAATTGTTCCCGTCTAGCCAGACGAACTGGGGAATTTTTTTCTGGATCGACTACCTCGGTAGTCGGTACAAGCAAACAAACCACTGGTATGAATGGATGTTGATGACTTCCTAGTTCTGGTATGAACCATTTGATAGAAAACCAAAAACAATGCCCAGTAGTCACTGAAATGACAGATGTCGTTATTTACAGAGAACATTTTCTTATGGTCAAGACAAATTGTCTATTAATATTTAATATTTAGCTGACAAGATTAGACAGAGTTAATTGAAACAAAAAAAGTGGTTAGGATATAGAAAGAGAAGAAGGGAGAAATTCAGCAAGCATCTACGTATTTATGCGTGCTTTGACAACCGTGTTTATACCGCATTGCTGTTCTCATTTCATTCAAGTGAAGCCGGTGTCTTTGCACAGCATCAGGGTTAGATAGTGGTCTGCTACCTCTATTTGGACTTGGAAGTCTCCACAGAAGACAGTCTGATATAACCTGGTCCTTGGCTGGAAAGCGATGCCCAGTGAACTGTGCTCTCCTCTGTGTTACAATGGTAGGGATATGATGGTATATCACCGTAGATCTGATGTTTGGTAGATAATTTGAACTCCCATGAGTAGTCCTATTAAGTACCATTTAACCGGTCTTTGAGCCCCTTCTTCATAGTCCATAGTCCACAGTAAAATGCTTTTTACACAGGCTCTGAAGAAGGTAATTTTAGTAGCTCTGGTGAGGTCAAACTTCCATAAGTATCGAGCTTATTGCATTCACCATGCTTGTCCTTTTGTCAAGAAGTTTTTTTCTGCTATCAAGTGTACAGGGCTCCAGATATTAAAATCTACTTCCTTGCTAGTTGTGCCATTTATTGAGCGGATAGGAGGGTGATCTACCTCTTCATTGAGAATCATGCATTCTGTCTTCTTTTGCATTCAGCATTAGTCCCATTTTAGCGGCTTACTCTTCAAATTCAATGAGTAGACTTTGGGCAGACGATATCAGTTTTGCAGTTCATCAGCAAAATCTACATCGATCAAGTACTTTTGACTTCGAGGTCCTGATCTTCTGCCAATTGTGAAACGTTTAGCATTCATAGTGTTTGCTGACTGGCACATAGCACAGTCGAATTCCTTGGTGGGGCGATGCGTGCTCTGTATAAACTTGCTGGGTTGTCATGCATTGTTGTAATGACTCTTACTGTCTCATAAGGAATACCACAATTAAGCAGAATGCGCATTATTACCTTCCGGTTCACGCTATCAAAGGCCTTAGAGAAGTCTACAAAGACTCTATATGCTTTTCTCGACGAAACCATCGTTTTTTCGACGATGTTGTCAGGGCCAGGTGTTTTAAACTACTGAGCTTTTTGACAACCTTTTGTGAGTTCATCAGTGGTAAATGGGCTGAGAGCTGTTGGTAATTGATGAGAAACCTTGAGTTATAGGCCTACAGCATCGGAACCCGTGCTAGGTAATTTCCTGGGTCTCGCCCACCAAGGACTTTAGCGATACAGATTAGCAATTACTAACCTCCTGTCGGCAAACTTGTGTGGGCAGACCAGCTGATATCGGGTTGCAATTTCATTGAAAAACAGCCTCGAGGCGAGACATTATGTCTACAAATCTAGAGCAGGCTCCGGCCAGAATTGCTGTCTCGCTAGCTTTCAGCAATGGTTCACCTTCACTGCGCTAAAACAATGGAACCGCTGAAGCGAATCTGGGCTAGAAGTAGCCCAAAGTCCGGGCTATAAGGGTTAAGGTTTACAGGCTGCTGGTTAAAGTTATTATATCAGGTTTCAAGACGTTCTTCAGGAGTTGCACCGTTGATCTTCATTATGTGTGGTGATTTTTTTACTTGCAATGCTTCACTGTGCCTGCTGGATATATAAACCTTATCTAACGGTGAATGTGATGTGAAATTTGTGAAGCTTTGTGAGAACTATTCAGAAAGTGGTAAAGGTTCAAATATCCAAGTCACAGTTTTTAAAAATCAAAAGGTGGCTGCTTTGAAGTTGATTGCCCACGTCAATTTAGATGAATAAAATGAAATTTTGTTATTGAAAAGAAGTTGCGTGATTGTGGTTCCATGGTCACTATTATTGCTTCCACAGTTGTTGGACATGTTTAGCAGGATCAAGTCACAAATCAGCTTTTACAGAAATTTTCCAAGTAATACGTCAAGTCAGACACTTGTACCTGGAGCAAATCAATAACTTAAGTCAAGCCATTTTTTTCACAGTTGGTCATGCTAGATCATGAGCAACTGACACGGAATAAATTAGTCCTGAAATCGCCATCTTCATTTATGTATCCCCCATGATCACTGTATGTACCATTCTACCATTCGAGACATGTGTCCACGAAGCATATTAACCTGTCGAACGTTCCTTCGATATTGGAATGGAACCACCCTATTGCGTTCCTGCCGAAAGTCACGCATTCGTAGCCCCTCTGATTCTTTGACGTCTTGAAATGTTGCTACTTGTTCTACAGATGATCTGCATGCCGTAAGTTCGGCCCTCAAGTAACTCACAAAGTAATCTACTTATTAAATATTCTTGCTGCTGGCCATAAAAATCTGTAGCCCTGCCAGTATCATGGACGGCGGCGCGTGAACAACATGTGTATTACCCATCTTTTATGCGATTTGGTATTGGCTGAGGTCGTCAACAATTGCCTGCGCAACAAGGGTATACCACTCCGTTTTTGCGTCCACGATCGTGGCAAACCATTTTCCCTATTCAAAAGTGTTTAAAGCCGAGAGAATTTTTGGTGCCCTTCCTAGCGTGATCAGCAATGTTGGAAATAAAGATTCGATCAAATTTCTGAGCCTGTGAAAACCTCCTTGTGAGATCATGCACATCCTTAAACGATTATCAGATTGGTCTGATTTGGCTGATCGAGCTTGCTCTCGTCCGTATCATCATTTGGTCTTCATTATGTATAATCATGTCCAATTAATGACTTCTTTGGGTGAGAACCTGTTGACTAAAATGATCCCATGCCCAAATGGCTGTAACTCATGAGGGGGCGTAACATACACAAAATCCAGGCGCTCTGGGTTGTGAAAAAACATTCATCATCGTCTTTTTCATTTAACATTTTTCTTTGGAATCACTGCAACTACTGCTTAACACCCTGACATCTTGGGATCTACCTAATATGAAGAAATTGTAGCCAGTGAGCGTTGGGTTCCTATTTCAAATATAGTCCCCTAGCTTCAGCTGTAGGAATGAAGATACCGTCCTAAAGCCATTCCTCATCAATTCCAACGTATTCTTTGTTTAATTCGCGTTTGAATTCATCAATTGCGCGTATTAGCAATTCTCCGACGAAACGACATTAAAATTCTGGCGTTGCTTTGACAAGTTTGATATGGATGGGTGACCTCCACGATATTCTAATGTTATTTAGCCACTTCTTTCATACCTTGTTGAGGTGATTTAAGTCTACTTCCGATATATCAATAATACCTCGGTGGCGTGTATAAAATGCGTTCTGGTATGCCTGCAGTGTTCGAAGGCAACTAGTCAGGAAATCATAATGGTCCCGTGACAGATGCAAAGACATACCATATGTGTTAATATTCCCTGCAACTACCTGGTTTGTCGGCATTAGCTATCATCATGAATAAAATAGAGGACATTTCGTGCTTGGATAAACGGTTCGTAGTCACTTATTTTGTGTTGAGTATTCCCGGAAACTTTGTGGTATGAGAAGCAACGGTGTGAATGAAATTCCTCAAATTGGCCGCAGCCGACAGATAGGATGATTCGTCTTTCTTTTTCAGTGCGGGATGTTGGTACTTGATTCCATACCGTCGACATTCGTTTTCATCAAAGTCAACATTTCTACTGCGATTGCGTTACCAATATAGTAAGGATGTGGCCATTGGCTTTCGGTACCGTTGTTCTCCAAGGTATCGGTATCTTGCTGTGCGTGATGGTCATGAATTCCATCTCGTTCTTGCAGAATTTCGGTGACTTGCCAGTCTTTTTGCTGAACAATAATTTCCCACAATACAGTCATTCATACATCCGGGACCGAAAGAAAAAGAACTACATTGTTATTAACGACTGTTTCATGGGGTCTACAGCGCGAAAACTCTTATGATATCCTACATTTTCAGGTCTTTACGCAGAAGCATTATTGATCAACATGATGAAGGGGCTTTTCAAAGTCAACTGACCGGAAGTTCATGTCAGTTTGACCGTGTCTCGTTGTGTTGAAACACTAGAATTTAACCGCTTCCAACCTGAGACATCCGGACAGAATAAATAGCAATATTAAATAACAATAAGCTCTGAAACTTCCAGATGAAAAGCTCTGAATGCTTGCCCTTTGCATACCGGGGGTATTAGTGAATAATCAATAAGCGCATTGTTGCTGGATCCAATATAGTCTGATAGACGTTCACTGGTCCTGATATTTGGTGAAGAAAATTCATCAGATTTTATTAATTATAAAAAATGTGCAACCTTTTACGCTTGACATAACCATTCATGTAAGTAAAATATTTATTAGTATTTCATGGTGGTAAATACGTTTACTTTCCATGTAAGTCTCATACTTAACAATATTATTGCCTTTGATCCCATGAATCACCGTTTTCATTACATCTTTGCGACTTGGGAGATCCAATAGCTTCACATTCGGGATTGTTGCACACTTTGTGTCCCCACACTTCGCATTCAGGGACAATATGCCTGAATACATCAGATACACAGCACACTTTTTAGCAATAGACAGCAATCCAGCCAGAGTTTACAGCGAACAGGTTTACCTCGATTGGTGTCCCTCACATCTCCATCAATGGCCACACGTGTAAATCCATTTTGGTGTTTTTTTAAATTACTGCAAGAATATTGTGGAGATTTCTTGTGAGGAGAAGATTCGTTAGTAAGAGTGGAAATTTTCATTTTACTCCAATCTCTTACCAAGTCTCTATTGCAATAACTAATACCGAGGTTTACACCTTTGATACTTCTAAATAGAAATGATTTCAAATCGGTAGCCCGCTCCCCACGACTCAATAGTAAGTGTGCATGTTATATTTTCCCAAAACCTTATTTTCTATTCACATCCATTACAATATCGCCCGAATTCTGTTTCATCAATCGCCAAGTGTCAGTTATTTTACGATTCTCTGTGATTACGTGTATGAATCTACTCTATGATTTGCACGCAATTGCTGCGGACTTAAAATGGTGTTGCAGTGAAACTATGAAATCAATCTTGTTCCTATAAATGAAACACGAAAAGGATGTCTTTATCATGCAATGTGGCACACCAGTCAATTTGTAACGAGTAATGAGAACATATGTAACTAAAGTATGTCGACTTGCGTACCTTGGCTGTTGAATGAAGTTACACTTTAAAATATGTGTCGGTATAGTATCATTTAGGGCTAGATCATGCAATCATTGTTGAGATCTTGCGTGAGCACGGCATAGTATCAGGCTAGATCAGCACTCTGGTTGAAGATCTTTGCGTGAGCAATCATGTATGACGCATTCTGTGCAAAGGGCACAAGCAGCGGAAACGGAAACGCCTTGTTATTATTACTCAATGGATACAAGCTGAGATTTGTATGAAAGATGTTGCAATCAAATTGATACGTTTACGTTCGAAGTTTTAGAAGCGCAAAGCAATTAACATTATATCTTTAAAGAGAGCAAGGTTGCATCACCAAGCATAACAACACAAGGTAGTTAGGCCCCCAATAGTTAATAGAATACGTTATGTTTTATACCATCAAGGCCACAACAAAAATCCCACAAGGGGCCAACACAGTCCACTTTTTTTGCTTATTTTTTTTGAAATGTCCACTTTGTGCTGACGGATGACATTTAAGGGGGTAGGTCCATTGGTCGCGGAGGAGCATTTTGTATGCACACATAACAACATCTCAAGAGGCCAAGCTGGTATGTTTTTACGTTTACCACCTGGGCCTGTATCATGCACTCAGCGCTACAAAGTTTATGCAGAGATTGTTGTTTATGCAGTTGCGTCTTGTATAATTTTTCTTGATTTTTTAAAAAATACATTGTTGTAGTCACATTTTGTGCTGTCCATAAAGTGTTTAAATATCAACTTATCTACTAGATCTACCCCTGCGGCCGATGGGCTCTCGCTGTCCAGAATCCTCTGCTACTTGCAAACAAATTGTTCAATTTCAATGTCAACAGTATGTTCTCTTTACATCCCAATAAGATCTCAAGGATCTGTACTGGCTCCTATGCTGGATATATAAACTTATCTAACGGTTGTGAATTGTGATGTGACATTGTGAAAGTTTGTAGAACTATTCAGAAAGTGGTAAAGGTTTCAAATATCCAAGCACAGTTTTAAAAATCAAAAGGTGGCTGCTTGAGTTATTGCCCACGTCTTTAGATGAATAAAATGAAATTTTGTATGAAAGGAAGTTGCTGATTTGTGGTCCATGGTAACTAGATTGCTTCCAAGTGTGGACATGTTTAGCAGGATCAAGTCACAAATCAGCTTTTACAGAAATGTTCCCCCCAAGATACGTCAAGTCAGACACTTGTACCTGGAGCAATCAATAACTCTCTAAGAGTCACGCCATTTTTTTCAAAGATGGTCATGCTAGATCATGAGCAACTGACACGGAATAATTAGTCCTGAACTCGCCATCTTCATTTATGTATCCCAATGCTCACTGAGTACCATTCTACCCATTCGAGAGACAGGTCCACGAAGCATATTAACCTGTCGAACGTTCCTTCGATATTGGATGGAAACCAACCATATTGCGGTCCTGCCCGAAAAAGTCACGCATCGTAGCCCCTGTGATTCTTTGACGTCTTGTGAAATTGTTGCTATGTTCTCAGTGATCTGAATGCCGTAAGTTCGGGCCCTCAAGTAACTCACAAAGAAGTAATTCAATACTATTAAAATATTCTTGATGCTGGCCAGAAAAAAGCTGATAATAGCCCTGCCAGTATCAAGGACGGCGCGTAGAACAACTTTATCGTATGACCATCTTTTTATGCGATTTGGTAGTTGGCTGAGGTCGTCAACAATTGCTCTGCGAACAAGGATATACCAACTCCAGTTTTGCGTCACGATCGTGGAAAACCTATTTTCCCTATTCAGAAAGTGTTTTTAAACGCGAGGAGAAGAGAATTTTGGTGTCCCTACGTATAGTCCGGCAATGTTGGAAGTAAAGATTCGATCAAATTTCTGAGCCTGTGAAAAACTCCTGGGAATCAGTTGCAACTCCTTAACCGATGATCGAGATGGTCTGATTTGCTGCTTTCAGGCTTGCTATCGTCCGGCCTTTGGTCTTAAATGTAGTATAATACATGTCAATTAATGACTTCTTTGGTGAAGAACCTTTTGACTAAAAAACGATGATCCATGCCCAAAGGCGTGGACTCAGGAGGCGTTATCAATACACAAAATCCAGGCGCTCTGGGGTGGTTTGAAAACAAGTTTCAGAGTCTTTATTTAACATTTCTTTGGCAATCCTGAAAACTGCATTAACACCCAGGCAATCTTGGTGTGATCGACGTATATGAAGCAATGTAGCCAGAAGAGTTGGGTTTACAATATTTCAAATAAGTCCCCTATCGTCAGCTGTAGGAAGGAACGATACCGTCTCTAAGCATTCCTCATAAGAGTCAAACGTATTCTTTGTTTAATTCGCGTTTGAATTCATCAATTGCGCGTGTAGCATTATTCGCCGATCGAAAACGATTTCTGGCCGTTGCTTTGCAAGTGTGATATAGGATGGGTGACTCCGACGACATTCTAATTTTAGCCACTTTTTCCCAATACCGTGTTGATGTGTGTGATTTTTAAGTCGTACTCCGATTATATCAAGAATACTCGTGTGGCCGGTATAAAATGCGTTCTGGTAGTGCCTGCAAGTGTTCGAAGGCACAGTCATGGAAAATTCATAAGGGCCCGGGAAAGATGACAAAGAAGGAATACCATTGTAGTTAATTATTCGCAATACCTGGTTTGCGATGTTACTATCATATTGAATAAAAAGAGGACATTTCGTGCTTGGAACTAAAACGGGTCGTAGTCACTTAATGTTGTGTTGAGTTTCCCCTGAAACCTTTTTGGTAGAGAAGCAACAGGTTGTGAGACTCGAAATTCTCAAAGGCCAAAGCCGACCAGAAAGGGGGAGTAGTTATCATTGCGGATGTTTGGTACTTGATTTCCTAACGTACTACATTTCGTTGTTCATCAAATTACACATGTTACTGCGATTGCGTTAACAATATAGTAAGGAGGTGGCAGTGGCTTTCGGTACATGTCGCCAAGGTAATCGATAGCTTGACTGTGCAGGTGATTATGTAATTCCATATCTTCTTGCAGGAATTTCTGTGACTTGGCCAGTCTTTTTGCGACTAATTCCACAATACAATGCATTCAGCATCCGGTAACTGAAAGAGAAAAGAAAGACATTGTTAATTACACGACTGTTTAATGGGGTCTACAGCGGAAAAACTCTTTAGATATATACATTTTTCATGTCTTATCGAAGAAGCATTATGAATCAACTTATTAGGGGCTTTTCAAAAGTCAGCTGACCGGAAGTTCATGTCAGTTTGACCGTGTCTCGTTGTGTTGAACAATAGAATTTAAACCGCTTCCAAACTGAGGACATTCCGGACAGAATTAAAATAGCAATATTAAATAACAATAGCTCGAAATTCCAGATTAAAAAACTCTGAAGTGCTTGCCTTTGCATACCGGGTGGGATAGTGAATATCAAATAGCGCCATTGTTTGCTGGAGTCAATATAATATGGTGTACTTATTGAAAAAAGAAAAGAACTCATTATAAAATAATAAAATTTTATTAATTATAAAAAAATGTGCAACCTTACGATTGACACTAACAATTAATGTTAAATAATATTTATTAGTATTTCTGGTGGTGGTAAACGTTTTTATTTGCCGATGTAAGTCATCATAATTACAATTATTCCTGTGATCCAATGACACACGTTTTCATTACCTCTTGGAGACTTTTGGGAGATCCAATAGCTTCACATTCGGGGATGTTGCACACTTTGGGTCCCCACACTTCGCATTCAGGGACACTATGCCTGAATACATCAGATACACAGCACACTTGGGGAGAAATAGAAAGCAATCAGCAGGTTTACAGCGAACAGGTACCTTCAATGGTGTCTTAACATATCCAGCAATGCCCCGTTTTTGTACATCATGTTGTTTTTGGTAATACTGCAAGAATATTGTGGAGATTTATGTGTTAGGATAAGAGTTCGTATATAGAGTGGAAAATTGTCATTTTACTCCAAATATCGTACTCAAGTACTCTATTGGCAAAACTACTATACCGAGGGTTAACAACTTTGATACCTCTAAATATAAATGTATATTCAAATCGGAGCCCTCTCCCACGATCAAAGATAGTTGTGACATTTTAATATTTTCCAAACCTTATTTTTTTATTCACACCATTACAAACGCCGAATTCTGGTTCATCGCAAGTGCCGTTATTTTACGATTCTCTGTGATTACTTGTATGATCTATGTTTGCACGCAATTGCTGCGTACATTAAAATGGCGTTGTGTTGTGGCGAGTGAAACATGAAATCAAGCTGGTCCTATAAATGAAGAACCGAAAAGATTTGTCTTTATCATGCATGTGGCACACCAGTCACGTATGTAACGAGTTAATGAGAAACAAGAAAGGTAAAAAATATGTCGATTGCTTACTTGGCTGTTGAATGAAGGTTACACTTTAAAATTATGTGTCGGTATAGTATCATTTTAGGGCTAGATCATGCAATCATTGTTGAGATATGGACGTGAGACGGCATAGTATCAGGACTAGATTCAGCAATCATTGTTGAGATATGCGGGGTGAGCCCTCATGTATGACGCATCTGGCAAAGGGCACAATCAGCGGCGAGAAACGGAAACGCCTTTTTATTATTAATCAAATGGATACAAAGCTGAGATTTTATGAAAGCTTTTGCATCAACTTGATACGTGTAGTTTCGAGTTTAGAAGTGCAAACAATTAACATTATATCTTTTAAAGCGAGCTAATTGTTGCATAACAAAGGTAAAACAAGTAGTTAGGCCCCCTAATAGGGAATAGAATAAGTTATGTTTATACATTCAAAGGCAAACAAAAAATCCACAAAAGGGCCACAAAAGTCCACTTTTTGTTATTATTTTTTGTTGAAAAATGTCCACTTGTGGTGACGAGAGGAGCATTTAAGGGTTAGGTCATTGTTCGGAGGGAGGAGCATTTTGTAGTGAACACATAATAACATCTCAAGAGCCAAGCGGATATGTTTTCCGGTTTACGCTGGGCCTGTATCATGACGCAGGGCCATACAAAGTTTATGCAAGCATTGTTGTTTAGTGCCGTTTTGCGTCTTTGTATAATTTTATTGATTTTTTAAACAAAAAAAAATGTACAAAATTGTTTGTAGTCAGTAGTCAAACATTTTGCTGTCATAAAAGTGTTTTAAAATATCAAAATTATCTACATTAGATTTACACTGCTCGATTGCATCTCGCTGTTTCCGAATCCTTGCTATTTCAAAACAAATTGTTCAATTTCATGTCCACAGATGTTATCTTTATCATCACCAAATAAGCAGTCAGGTGGATCGAATTTATTAATACGAATTAAAAAAAATTAGGTCCATGGCAAATGGGCGCCGCATTAGACATTATAGCTACAGCTACTACCAGACTATACATACACAGGAATAGGACATCTTTTTAGAATTATGAATTATGTTCCCTGACAAATTATTTGCCCCATATATATCTGAAAATATGCTGCGGTAATGAGAAATTAATATAGAAAATATTACCCGACGGAAAAAAAAATCAATCGCGGAAATCTGTGTGAATGTTGTACTTACCACTAGGGAGATCTGTGGCGAGTTAAAATGCGGTGAGTTGGCACTTCAAAAGCAAAGCATTTGAAGCATATATTTAGCAGTTGTAGGATTGTGTTGATAGGATTGTTTTAGTGATTAGTGGAAATGTTTGTACATGAAGTGGGGAGTCATTTGAGAGTTAAAATATGAGTTGAGTTGTTACCTTCAGAGTATTAGCAGAGTTACGTTAAAAAAAGTGTGATGTGGTGGGTTATGACTGGGTTAATGTTTTAATTTGAGTTGCAATATGGGGTTCCCACAGCGTCTCAAATTTTTGTTGCTTCTCCCCAAATTACTTTCAATATTCGTATGTTACATCAAATACTTTATGTACGTGAAGGTGACAACATACCATACCATATATTTATCCCTCTAAACTTACCTCCCATATACTTGACAAGTTACGAAACCTCTTCTTATTCTCGTATATAACACACACCCAACCAGAATGTTTACCAAAACACAACTCTTGCAATAATCTGAATAATCACCACATTTAAAATCTACAAAAAGGCCTTTTAATTTTGTAGGGTTTAAACCATCCCCCAATACATCAACATAAGTCGCCAAATCCCAAACTTTGCCATATCTAACGCTGCCAATAATGAGTAACTCCCCATATTTGACCTCTCTTAAGGACTACACCCACTTTAGTACAAACATTACCAATTCGCCAATATAATATACAACGATCAACTGTTGCCAAAACATATCTTAACTCCTTCCCATCTCCCTAGAGGTGATATCTCACATATTTTTAATGCTCCAAATTTCTTCTGGCCTGCAAAGATGGCAGCAACCAGTGCCGGAAATGGACGAATAAATGATTCGTATTTTTTTATTCCGTCTATCAAACTGATAAGAGCTCAAGGATCGTGTACTGGCTCCTATGCTGTTCACTTGCAGATCAGCGATTTACATCAAACAAAGTCTAGACAATTGGCTACGCCGACGATATTGCACTTCTTACTCGGAAGAAGCTGGATTTGAAAGTTGAAAGTACACTTACTGCAGAGAGGCCCTACTTGAAACATATCTCAAGACCTTGGAGACTTAAGATGAGTGAACGCCAAAGACCACCGCTACTGCCTTCCCTCTCAACATCAAAGAGCTCAGTGCCAGCTTCAAATCAACCGCAATGGAGCCCTCTGCCATTACAATCCGACCAAACCTCTTGGATTGAAGCTTGATCGGCAGCTTACTATCGGCAGAACCTCAGATTCAGTATGCGCAAGTAAATCTTCGAGGATAACTCCTGCTACCGCTGGTGGATCCTCATGGGTGCAGCCCGCCAACGATTTACGCAATCAACGCCTGGCTTCTGGTATACAGCGCTGCTGAATATGCCGCCCAGCATGGTGCAATGCAATAGCTCTCACATTCAACCTTGAAGTACTCAACGAGACCATGAGAACCATTAAACTTGGCTTGACCTTTTTTTGGCATTCGTCCCACTCATCTGAGTTTCTACCAGTGCTTTCAGGCCTTGCACTGCAGTGTTTGGAGGAGAAACCACACAAAATCAACTGTGAATAAGGCTCTGTTGGACAAACAAGCACCTGCTGCATCACACCAGCTCGGCAGACGAAGACTGCGTTCTCGTCGACCTTTCTGTCGACACCCTGCCTAAATCTCCAGCTCCCAATTCAAAATCTTACAGACATGGAACCTGCCTGGCTAGACAATGCTAATACTATAGCAGGAAACAACAATATTCTTTGGAATGAATTGGGTTTATTATGGGATACAACAACTATGTTACACTGCCTTTTAAGCTATTTTAGGTTGCTATTCGAGCCAGGGGTAAGGTTAAACTACGAACCGATATTCAAGCCAGTGGTGGAATCAAAAGAGGGATTCCAATTGTGGTAAACATGGAATATTAATGTCTTCGAGGGACAACCCGTGTCTGTGAATGTGGACAAAATATTTTCAGGACTGAGAAAATCCCATGGCGATTAGATTTCCCGTTGGATTATTTAAAATGACTTGGCATGCTGCCCAATTTGGAGGTCTTCATGTGAGGACATCATCGTTGAACTGCAAGGCTTCCTTATATTCAGGACATAAAATAAACTGTAAGACTGTAAAATCTTAACTTTGAGTGTATCATTATTGAAGTGTAAATTGTGTTTGGATATTTCCACATTCTTGACCAAATCAAGCAGCATTAAAATCTCAGTGAATAAAATTCAGATCATTTGTGCCAAGGCTCATTTGTTTGTGTTAAAGGGTATTTCTTGAATTGACGTCCACGAGACGTATACTCCGCAGTCGCTCTTTTCTGATTTACAAGTTAAGCGCAAATAAATGTTTAATTCTGCATCCACAAATAGTTTAAGAATTGTAACATCATCTTTTAAAGGGATTAGCAGCGATTTGCTAATCAAAAACATCGAAAAAATCATCAAAAATTCATATTTTTATTTTTGGTACTGGCATGGACATGCGAACAGAACCTGCAAGTTGGCTTGAAATAAGTGTAGTCAAGACAAGGCAATACTTTTTATCTGAATCTGTAATTTCTATCGTGGTTTCAAAATTCCGATTGAGATCAAAAAGGCTTTCCCTGTGAATAACACCGATTTTAGCGTGATATGTGCACCACGATCAATGCAGTTTGACCCTCAAACACAAACATTATTGAGCTATGTTTGTTTTGTATGGTTGTAAACCACAATAAGCTGTTAGTGGAAGATTTTGAGATTGCCGTCCTGTATGTCTATTTTCAGGAGACGTATGACAAATACTTATTTTTGTCACATTTGGGTTTGTTTAACAGAAACGCCGTTATATGGAAATTGTAAAATTATCCCTGAATGTATAAGTTTAAAAAATGTTTCCACATTTTTTCGATTCTCTCGCATATTATCGCTGCTAATCACCTTTAAAGGTCCCAGGAAATGCAAATAGACTTGATTGTGGTTGTGTCAAGTCTACAAGGTAGGCGAGAAAAGCATTAAAATATTTGGTTGATTGTAGAAGTCATAGTGAAAAAAACTATTGATTCCAGGAGTAATATAAAAGTCCAGTGACTGAGTGTGTGTGAATCTATTCATGGCATGACTGAAATCAATACTTTCACTAATGATGTACTGGTAGTGTATTCTTTTTGGGGCACTGTTTATGGGAATGGCAATGCCCCGTAAGATTTGCGTAGGTTTATCATCTCATCCTGGGACCTTTAAATATGTTGTGAAACACAGTGCATCAGAGGGACAAAAATAAGGATTAAGTTCGTTGGCGTGATGAAACGTTCCAAATAATGAACGATTGCACGAGGAAACGTTTGATGTAATGTATCTCAATTAGTCAATGGACACGGACAGTTTAAATGTGTAAATAAATTCAAACTTTATTTCACACCATCAGTCCAGTAGATGTTAAAACCAGTATTGGGAATAAACTTTATAAACTTGAACTTGTTTCAGATGAGTACACTGACTAAAACTGTTAACTATGGAAATCAAAATTAAACGAGAAGACTAAATATGATTACGCAGGTGTAAAAGGAAATATAAGCCCCCTGGAGCCATAGTCCGGGCTCCCATAGCCGACAATGGAATAAATCGTGAAACTTAATTTTTGATTTCAACTGTAATCGAATGCCCTATTCTTCACCTTTAGCAGGAGGACTATGAGTCCGGGAGACTACATCTCCTGCCCACCGGTTTATACTTTCCATATCTCGTGTCGATATAATTTGTGACTCAAAAAGAATTTTATATACACAGTCAAAAGATATATTATACGAGATATTTTAAGTGCTGGTGAAATACTATAATTAGAGACATTCGCATTTTTGACACGGTACAGGATGCAAGGACATCGCCGGATAGATGAGGAGGCCCTCTATAACATCATAGTTAAAGTTCATCATAAAATTTTGACTTTGGTTACAACTACTTTATCATGTATGCCAGGTGTTTTTTTATCCGCAAAATACACTTGTATCAAGAAAAAATGAGAAAAGTCTGAGAAAATTCAGGGGCATGCTCTCGGAAAAAGCAAAGCTTTTAGAGCATGCCCTCCATTGCAATGACCAGTTACATTTAAATGAAAGAAACAGGAAGATTTTTTGCATAGCTTCCCTTTGTTATGGAGCGTGTAAATGATGCCTAGATAGGACCTTTTGTCCTCATAAGCTACAAAGAGGTTTACACGATGCAGCCTTTATAACAATACCCAACTACCCATTAGCTTATGCTGATTGTAGTATAATGAGTGCTAAGATTTGGATTATATAACCGTCTGACAACATCAACTCTATTAATGCAACACAATGGCCCACATCTTAATGGCCATGAACCGCGCTATTTATATCATGAGCAATTTTAACTCTCACTCCTACATATTAAAAGCTCATTCACATTGGCGCATTCAATAGCTTTCATTCACCATTATATACACCCCCGTGAATTTATATGTTTATGAATAGCCAGAACCTGCATGGTCAGCGGGTGTTAACATGTGCCCATCCAGGAATGACTGAACTGAAGCCCTTGGTAGATTAGCGTACCTTACCTCATAGTGTGGGATGGCGTGTATATATATATATGTAATAGGTTGTTGTGGTTTATGCCCATTCCATTTAGTGTTTCGCCCCCCAGAAAACAATGCAAAATGGGGTCTTTCCCCCCCCAAAACAGAATGCCACTCACATAGTATGTTTGCTAATTAATAAAACGCACATATTGCAAAGCGCATTGTGGTTCTGGGGTAAATGGTTCATATTTTTGAATTTTCAATTACCCATTGAATCCTGTATATAATTTTAGGTAATAAGAAGCGTCGTTTTTGAGACTATTTATTTAAAGTTTAATTTTTTTGAAAACCACGAAAAAGGTAAACTTTGAGCATGTCCCCTTTATCATGCGGAATGTTTCAAATTCGTCCGTTCTCATGAAACTATAGAGGGCGTCCTTCATTCCTTATCCGGCGATTTTATTGTTTCAATCTAGGGTAAAATTTCCCCAATGATCAGATTTTGTTAAAAACTTGACCAAGTTGTTCGTATTGTCTGATAGACCAACATGTACTATTTTATAGTGTGTGTCTAATTTGCCATGACCAAAAGCATCAATGGTCTACATGTATTGTAGGGGGTCACGTTGTTGCAAATGGGTGCTATTCACCAAGTCTGGTTAAAATCAGTATTTCTGCTTCAGAATGACAAGAGAAATCCTTTGACATCACTTTAACATATCTGAGCCTTTACCCCATGATGACCTTGAACCATTATCGAGCTGTACCGCTTTAACTAAAGGTTGGAACCAAGGCAAATATATACTTTTTTTCTAATCCTATAACATAGGCCCTAAGGAACAACACAATTTGACTCCACTTTCAAAATTTTTCCCTTTACAAACATTTACCCGCCTTGAAGAAGGGAGAAAGCAGTCCCTGAAAATTTGAACCCCGTCATTTTCTGACATCCCTAGGCCATTGAACCCAAAAACAAACAAAACATTTTAACATAATCCTAACGGGGATTACACACCATACTCAAACACTATTCACAGCGTAAAGTAAGCGGTAAAGTTTAATAAAAACACAACAGCGCAATCTGTCGACCAAAGTACAGTTCTGAGTCGCTGGCTTACGATATCAAACTGGCGCAATTTAAAGGTGCTTGTTCCGCTCGTAGTTGAGACCGCCCTGATTTAACCTGAATTAGTATTAATTTTGATAATCAGATGAAAGGCCGATTTTTCTCATTGTCTTCCTGTGAAATTTCAGCTTTGAATCATTTCTTTCCCGAGATACGTGCAAAACTGCAGTTTAGTGGTTAACCATCATATTAACACAGTAGTGAATAGGCGTTCACTATGCATTATCGCGTATGGCATCAAAACCGTAAGCTTGTTTCCCACGGTCAATTAGTGGGCAGCTTGTGCAAGTGTAGGGCTTTGTGCATATCAAGTAGAGAACACTATAGACAAAAACGGAACCCAGCACCTTAAGAAGCCAATTCTCAAAAGCAAAATTGGCTGTGTATGGTGGGTTCGCTGTGGTAACAAACAACTCATCATAACACAAAAGTGCAGCTTCTGAACAAAATGTTGACTCCCTTTCTCTGTTTTCTTCCTCGAATAGCTAACATCCAAGGCCCTTAAAGGTCAATGAGATATTTCAGGCATCCGTATTGTCTGTCCAAGAGAGTGGTTTTCTACAGATTATACACTCAGTCACTTGGTACCCTTTAAAAAAAAATTTTGGCTACAGAAGGGCTTGAAAGGAAACAAAGGTTTTATATGATTATATTCAATATGAAATATAGGGCCGAATTCCCATTTGCTCCAATGTAAATTAGAAATTTCACATTTTTTGTACCAAATAAATAATTATCACTTAATCTTGTAGATAGGTATATTTGGGTAGAAGATTTTCATCAGTTGCAAAAAATCAGAATTTTGACATTTTGAGGGACGCCTGTTATGTGAACTCTCGCGTAGGCACCTTTTAAAGGGACATAATGGCATAAAAAATGACATGATGAAAAGGACCCTTAGTGAACACAATTTGGATGTTTACATTTGTAACCCAGTAAAAACAGGAAGAGTTCCAGGGGGGTGGCCGTTTGTGGCAATTTCTGAACAAGAAAAGCAAGGGGTGTCACATCCCGGACAGAATTTACATGTATCTAGCATGTTTTTGTACATAATTCAAAAACTTCAGACGGGTGTCAAGAAATTGAGTGTCCCCATGAGAGAGTGTCCTTGCTACTATAGGCAACAGGTACGGAATAAACCGTGACTTGCAGACTAGGCCCATTTGGGTACATTGCTGTAAACAAATGATGCATACAGCAATCAATGGAGAGATAAAAGCCAGATGGGTGGTAGGACACTTAGTCACACGGGCACTGTAGTTAATGTCATGCCGGGATTCAGGCATTGTACTTTAGGCTTGTAGATATTGAATCTGGCAAGTGAAAGATGGATTACGCCGGATTAGCACATCATCCATATCAATGGTCTGTGACTGATGACACAGGCTTTCAATTTGGGTAAATGCTGGCAGTAATAATGTCAGCATCCTTGTTCCAGAAATTGCCACAACTGCCACCCCCCCCCCCCGTAACCTTCCTGTTTTTTCTGTTTTTACAGAATTTAAACATCAAATTCTTTTCAAACTCGTGGAAGTGATTTTCTTACGGGTCCCTTCATTATGTCAATTTTGTTTTCATATTCCATTATGTCCCTTTAAGCGAAGAAAGTAAAACAAAAATCCATAAAGGATTAGCAGCGATTGCTAATCCGAACATCGAAAATCATCAAAATTCATATTTTTATATTTTGTTACTAGCATGGACATAACCTGCAAGTGGTAGGCTTGAAATCCGTTATTTAAAGGCAAGGCAAGTACTTTCTATATGATTCTGTAATTTCTATACGTTGCGTATCAAAATTCCGCCTTGAGACAAAAAAGCCTTTCCCGTTAATATACAGATTTTCAGCGGTGATATTGTGCACCATGATCATACAGTTTGACCTCAACACAAACATTATTAATCTTTTGGTTCATTCTGTACTGGTGTTAACCACAATCAAGTCTTTAGTGCAGATTTTGAGACGTCGTCGCTGTATGTCCTATTTGCGGGAGACGGTATGACAAATTTCCTCACATACTTTCGTTGTGTTTTCACTATTTGGTGGTTTGTTCTACATTAAAGCATGGTCTATGGAAATTGACACACTTATCCCCGATTTAATAATTAAAACATGCATTTCCACACTTTTCGATTCTCTCACATTTCGCTGCTAATCCTTTAATAGATGTATTGCATGTTCTCTCAGTTGCATATCTATGTACGACTACTAAACTGCTATTAAGATTTTCAGAAGAACAATCTGCACAGTGCTCTGAATAAAGATTTACATCCCTGCCAAATGTAAGTCATTTTGGAACAGTGACCTTGTATGGCATTGGTTTGAATCACGATAAATGCAGAAACAAGGTCGTTTTATAGGGCGCATATTAGTCAAGTAGATAATCTCCATGTTTGTGCTTGTTTCTGACTTTTAAGGTAAATCAGCGATGAAGACCAACATTTTATATCAGTAGCGTGAGCAAAAAAAACACCCAAAATTCAAATTTAAGAACGCAGTTTTTGAAAAAAACATTACTTAAAAGTTTTCCTATAATCTTTAATAACAAAATGATTGAACTACTTCAACTTACATGGTAATTCAAAGATATCGCTCTAATGAAAGAACCAATCGTGTACTGTGCCCCTTCGTAGGCTTGCATATTGAGGAAGTAAAAATAAAAAGTACGTAATCAATATCAAATTAATCAATATCAAATTGATCAAAATGTAATGGCAGGAGATATTCTTATACCTGTTATTACTGGTATTATTTCCTATGTATTCATAATTGCAAAATGTCCTGTGAATCGTGAAGTTCTATTGTTCTTGATACCTTATAAAGGTACAAATAACGCTGCTCATTCGTAAATGGAGGCCAAGCGCTATGTTTACAATGTAATGGCCATGGCCGCAATAGTCTGCTCTAGATTCAGTTCCAGTCCCTATAATTTACTAATATAGGGACTGGGATCACGTCCATAGACTCCTGTGGCGGAATTGACTTACGAAGGTTTAGGATTCTGATTTCATCCTTAATGTATTTGTACTTATTTGAAACATACTCGATTGAAACAAAATCAAGAATATAATGCATTTATTTAAAGGCACAAAAATAGCTAAAAATGACAGCGAAACATTAAAATGATTCAGAATTCGGCCCTTTGCGAAGCGTGACAATTCGCACCGGGGATAAGAAATCACTTCATTTTTGTCGATCAAAAACAAACAAATACAGTGTTAAAGCAAAAGAAAACAATAATTAAAAAGCCACCATTAGCAAGAGAAACAACTCTCCATCGCTGCTGAATAGTATGTTTTAATTAAAATTTAAATACAACTGTAGAATTTTACTCATTAAGATTCAGCATTTCCTCAACAAATTTCCATAGCGTTACGGAACTCTGATACTAGACTATCTGCTCTGCTCATTATACAAAGATTTATCATCTTTATCACCTAACTGTATTGTTAGTTACACTACAGAAAAGGTTTGACACCTTTGGTAGTTAGTATGGACCCTCTACATCAATGCTAGGTAGGTAGTACTCTCAAATTGTGGTATCACTTTTTCAATAGGGGCCAATTTAAGTTTACACAGGGGTCAAATTTGTAAAATGCCCCAATCCTGTTTAAATGTATGCCATATTGTCCATCTAATCATAAGGATTCCAAAAATGTATAGTTTTGTACCACCTACGACCATTGGTTTTGGAGTTATAGGGTAAAAATTACAAAAATGATCCTTGTAGATTGCTAAAATTGAATTCCCGGCTTTGTAAGTGTGAAGGAAATATGAAAAATCGCGAGTTATTTACAGCTACTTACGTACGAATCTCACTGAACATTCCACATCTTACGGTGAAATTGTCTGCATGCGGCTAGGGGAATTCACCGCGCGTTCAAACACTAGACTTGATCAAAATCTTGGACTTGGCACCAGCAGTTTGTACTGATTGTATGGGTTTGAATTGGCGTTCTTTTCTTTTTTTGCAGTTTTGCAAGAGGTTAGCACTAATTTTGACATCATGTCGACTTTACAGGGGAGGGCGGCCAAGAAATCACAATTTCAGACGTCGCCATTGGTTTAACACGTAAAAGCGAAACCTTGACGAAAAATTCTGAATTTTTTATATGTTGTCAAGGAATATTTTCTTATTCCAAACCGTTAGAGTTGAAGAATCAACTCCACTGGAAGGGTTATTTCTGATTTTTTTTGTATGAATAACGAACGAAGACGAGGTCGTAAGTGGGTCATGGGAACACCCATGACCGACCCACATCAAAGCACCCAAATTGGTTTGTGGTTTGCACTTCGTATTGCTGTAATTTCTTTTGACATTTTTGGTAAGTTGCTATAATGAATGAGGCTTGGCCGCCACCGCCTGGACTTTACTTGCCATATACACTGCCCTCTACAGTCAATTCAGTCATGGGCCGATTCAGGGGATGTCTGACATCGCGTTTGTACTAGATTTGTGGGTTTTGTGAAAAAGCAATCAAGTCGTACTTTGAAATGACTTCGTTTTAGGCCAAAATGAGTTCTGATTTTCAAGATCACGCTGCAGCTTTTCATGAATATTAATTGGAAATTCAATCTGGGCTACTTCTGACCCAAAGTCCGGGGAAGGGGTTAACATATGCTATTGAAAAGTACATCTCTATAGCATATGTTAAGGTTACGCTTTATAAATTCCACGAAAACACCATTTAGGATATGATTCGCTACAATTACCCCTAAATCTTTATTAGCTATATGTATTGTGTAGTTTGGCTTCTCAAATATCTAATGTCAACCATTTTTCACAACACATAACAACCAGGCTTTACAAAATGTTCAGATACGAAAGATGTCCCTTTTCATTTCGAGTGTTGTTTGTCAACAGTTGGTAGAATCCAACAGAAACGCTTCAAACACCGTATCGTGTTTTAAAGGCAAACTCCTATTCCGCAATCATTAAAGGTCCCAGGAAATGAGATGATAAACCTACTCCAAATCTTTATGGGACATTCCATTCCAATAAACAGGGCCAGAAAAAAAGTATACACTACCAGGGACATTAGTGAAACTATTGATTTTCAGTCAGTGTCATGAATAGATTCACACCAGTCACCTGGAATTTTCTATTACTCTGAAAAATCAATGGTACCACAAATGATGTCATCACCAACCAAAATATTGAATGCTTTATGGTCCCTCCCTGTAGACTTGACACAAACCACATCAATTCTATTTGCATTTCCTGGAACCTTTAACATTAAGTGATATGTGGGCCAATATGCTCCACCTTAGCAGGGCGTAAGACTGCAGTTATGCACAACCTTGTGGGGTTCGATATCCCGATACTTGATTGCCGGTATAAAAGGAGATATGGTCCGCCCGAAGCCATAATCCGGGGTCCATAGACAACGGAATAAAGCTGAACACCATGTGCGCCGAATCGAGGGTCCTATTCTTCACCGTTGTAGGTGAACTATGAGTCCGGAAGACAATATCTCCTGCCACATCGGCCAAGAACATAACCGCTTCAGCTAACATGGTAATTGCCCTGGCCATTAAAAAACTAACAGTAATGATTTTAAATTCTCCCGAGCGGTTGTCTCTAATGTGTTTCAAGTAAACAATTCATATCTGCGCGAAATAGCAAGCAAATCTGTGTACATGCACAATTACTTTATCTTGATTTTACTTTTATCTGGAAGGTGTAACATTTAACTTTAAATCAAGCCAAAAGTGCTGCTTTTAAAATGTCTTTAAATTGAATACGTCAATCATTATCAATTAAATACGGTTACAGTGAATTTTACATCTAGTCCCAATGCCACTCTACGTTTCTGGACATCCCGCGGAGTAAGGTAACCGGACGAATGTTTCGACGATAACGAAACGGTACAACCTTGTTCAACTCTCGTCTAAAATCACGCATACGCAAGCCCTCTTGATGTCTGACATCCTGGAATTTGACTAACGGTAATTCAACCGGATCCTCATGAAGACAGCACATGTAATCAGCTCGCAGATAGTGAACAAAATAGACGGTATTGTTGTAATATTCTTGTATCCAGAAGCGCGAAATCGGCACGTGTTGTACTGTATCCTTTGATGCGGCTTTGAGACATCGCTCATAGGTTCCGTCCATCACGTGTGGGATATTGTCAACTATGGCATTGGGAAACCAATTGTACCAATTCCAGTACTGCGTAATCAGGACTGCGCATTTGTTGTTTGGATTAAGTAGTGGTTTCATTGCTCTTGTAATAGTCAAAGTTCCTATGTCATCTGCTAGGTTTGAAGTGAAGATGCGGTCAAATGTGGCATCACAAGGTAAGGTGTCTTTCATCTTTAGGCAATCTCCAATGTGCAGGTGTACGGAAATTCTTTTGGCTATCATTGCTGCAATCATTTGTTTGTACCGGCTGCTGATAAAGGCGTGGTAGGTGTCGATCAAAGAGTTGCTGTCACTGAAGCTTTTCGCCTTCAGGTAATCCCATGTGCCGAACGGGTACATATCAACAGGAACGCAGTAAACGAACGGTTCGTATTCTTTCGGAGTACTTCGATATTGGTCAACGTGTGAAAGGTTGAAGCCAGTAAGTGTAGGATTGTCATAGTGAAGGTGGTCTTTTCTTTTGCCCACACTTCCTGGTATGAAGACACCGTCACGCAACCACTCGTCTACTGAAGGGACGTACCTTTCTGGAATTTGCCGCCGGTACAAATCCACGCCCATTGGAGCAATAGGATCATCGGCGAATGCTTTGACTCTTTGCTCCCGAAGGTTGGTTGTGTTTGGCGCGTCTCTGCGGCATTCAAGCTTGAGCCATCCTTCCCAGACTTCTTTCATTGTTGCCATATCTTCGTTAGTAACCGTCATGACACCTTCTGTAATCTTGCTGAGTGCACTGCCGTTAATTTTTGTAAGCGCTCGTAGACAGCTGACCAGAAGGTTATATTGGGCCTCTTCCAGATGCAGCGAGTAGCAGATGGTCGTCACCGTACATTCGATCTTTTCCTGTGATGAATAGTAGTACATCATGTAAAGGAAGAGCACATTTCGTGCTTGAACGAAAGGATCGACGTCGTTCAACGTCACACTAAGATTACCCTTAAACTCTTCAGGTAGACACGCTGTTGTCTCGATCAGATTTCTCAAATTTTCACAGCCGACAGAGAGAATTGAGTAGTTTCTTCGAAGACATGCATCGTCGGGATTGGTACCCTTTTTCCATTCGTTGCCTTTCAGTTTCAGCAAGTCATTAGAGATGGAATTCCCAAAGTAACATGGAACAAAGGCTGGCCTGGCCACATAGATGTAGTGTGCATATTTGCCTCTGAGCTTCGACATGCATGTCTTTATGGATTCGCTTTCTTCCTGGCAGTGAGGTTTGTGTTTCGGCCAGTGCAGGCGCTGACAGGCTGCGCCACAATACCAAGCGTCACTGCATCCAGCACACTGAAATCAAAATACAATCATCTAATATTACTTTTCTTTTTCGAATACGATCAAGAAAGTTTTAATAATTATTAATAATTTTTAAAAATCACTCGGGAAAAAGCCCTACTATTACTTCCTTGTAGTAGGGGCCCTATAACTTCAAAGTGGAAACTAATTCAGCCATTTTAGGTAATTCCAAAAGTGATCGATACCATGCACTAAGTGAAATATCTCTAAAGGTTAATGAAAGAATTGTTCGGTAACCAAAAATAATGCTAAAAAATCCATTTTTACATAGACCTGATCAACAGCTCATTCAAATGTGCCTGTGCATGTGAATATTTCTTTTATTACAAATGTTACTCATCATTTGTTAATTCATCTCAAAATGGTAATCATGCCGATTGCCAGACTACCAGAATTTTATAAACTAACACAGTTATTCTACCATACAATAATCGTAACATAATCTGCAATGCCACTCTAACAATTAGAACAAAGATGAATCCATAATCTATCCAACAGTATGCGTCTGCATACTCATACTTGTTTTACCATACTTGTTTTCGAAAACCTTCAATTCAACATCAGCCACATTGTGCTGTTAATTTGTTCATTGAACCAAAGAAAATGATATCGTGGTCTTACAAATAACTGTAAACTTGTGATTTGTGTACTTAATCATTTTTTAATTATCCAATAAGGCTAATTGAACATATTATGCATTATAATAAAAGCATTTGAGGGAGACTTTCTCCTTTTGTTGAATATATATGACATGTATCTGTGAAAAGCCTGCAGAAGATAAGCCCTAGGCTATATATTTCTTCCAAATCAAATTCGACATGAGAATGAAAGGTCTCTATAAAAGCAATATCGTTACGTAATATTAGTGTTTTGATGTTAGAAGAACGTCTGTCACGTACAAGGAAATACGAGCGTAATACTTGAATATAATGAAGCTATTTCATTTCTCAATAGGTAACTGGGCATTTTATAAAATCCACTTGTCAGTAGCGCATTAATTTAAGCACAAGTGAGCTCCACAATGGCTGTATCGAATGGGAAAAGGTACAAGTCATAATATTTTTAGGCGTATATGCATGATTTTGTTGGAATGATCAAACTGTTTCATATTTTAATGCATCATGAACATAAAAACAATTACTAGGCCGTATATTGATGTGATAAACAAACTTATATTCTAGTGGTCATGAACTACCGGGTGTCTCAAAAAAAGGAAACCCTCAAAGCGCCCTCTATTTCACAAAAAGAAAAGAGAAAACATACAAATTAATACACATCTGAAAAGTGCATTTCATTAGGTTTCCGACACAGAAAAAAATCTTTTCAAATGGACACATATTGACTGAGTTATGGTCGATTGGAAAGTTGTACCACTTTTTCATTTTATCCACGGATTGTTACTGTCTGAGCTGTCTTTAGACAATACACCTTCTCCACCTTTCATTTATGGTTTCTTTTGTTTTTGCGACAAAGATCAGTTCTGATATTGAAAAGGTTAGTTTAAATTATTAGAAATTCCAAGATCTTGCCTCATTCTTCTTTACTGCGCTGCTCTGCCCCCCCTCCCATTTGGCTGCCTCTAAGACCATGAAGACAGACTGATGTAGGCTTGCACTCTCTTTTCCATTTCAATAATCGACTTCTAATCATTCGTGTCCGTCGGATGCTTGCAAAGGCAGCGGTTATTCTATTGCGAAGTTCTGGCAAGTTTGCTGGTGGTTCCTGTACATGACTTCACTCTTTAATGTTTCCCCTAGGGCGAAATCTAGCGGAGTCAAACCAGGGGATCCAACGGACAAGAATGATCAGAAGTGGATTATTGAAATGGAAAAGAGAACGCAAGCCTGCATCCGTCTTAGAGGCTGCCAAGTTCCCCAAGTGGGGTGGGTGCAGACCAGCGCAGTAGCAGTAAAGAAGAATGAGGAAAGATAATGGAATTTTAGTAATTGAAACTAAAAACTTTAAAGTATCAGAAACTGACCTTTGTCGCAAAAACAAAGAAAACCATAAACAAAAGAAGGAGCTTGGAGAATGTGTATTGGCCTAAAGACTACTGAAAAACAGTAACAGTCCGTGGATAAAATGACAAAGTGGTTTACAAATTTTCAAACGGCTATAACTCGGTCAATATTTCTCCTTTTGGAACGATTTTTTCAGTGTCGGAAACCTAATGAATGCACTTTTCGATGTGTGTTATTGGTATGGTTTACTCTTTTCTTTTCGTAAATAGAGGCACTTTGAGGTTTCCTTTTTGGAGACACAGGTATCTGCAGAAAGTCGATTGTAACCAACTTATTAAGCTTATGGTGAACGATATAGTGTACGATTAATGTTGCATGTATTCGTACAGTCAGTACTTTGGTCCTGGATACAAAAAAACTTCCTCGGAATTCTTAATCCAGAATTGTTGTCCAAATTTCACTCTTACCACAACTGCCCTTCCTAGCTAAGATGTCTCATGCACAAACCAAATGGTTTATTCATTTACGGTCTAGAAGTTTCACAAAGTCAATATGAAAGTTGTGGAGTTTATGTTGGATAATCAATACCTATTTCAATTCTTGCCCGTAACGGACACTGGGTTTACGCCACCGTTTGATAGCAAAATATTCGCACCGGGTTTGTGTCGATAAAGGTACTCTCTGCGACAACGCTATCGACAATTTTAGCATATTCACATTCTGTACATGGTATTCCGGACCCTCTCAGACGCCGCTCACATCGCCAGCAATGACCTGGCTCTACATCCATGACTGTTTCTTGTAGTATATTGCTGAATCAAGAAACCTATTGAATTGGTCGAAAATAGTACATCGTGTGAATTGAATGATACTTTATTGCAGGCTATTTTTCATCTTTGTAAAGAAACTTTAGATATATGCTATTAGGTGTATTGGTAGATTGGTGAGATTGGAATATTGGGAAAGGTTAATTGTCAGAATATATATCCTGTTTATCATTGTGAATGTACGCATGTATACATATGCATGTATGTACATACAGTGCGATACAATCACTTCTGTAATTATGGAGAGATTGCGGTAGAAGCTGCTGGCAGAGATAAGCCATCACGACTGAAAAGTCTCTATGCGAAACAAAACAACTGAGGGAGGAAAAAAAGACGCGACAGGTGAAGAGGGAGTGGAATGGGATCCAACAGTAGATTACACTGAGACTTGCAAGATCTCAAGGGCGACGTATGAAGAGGAAATCATCATTATAATGAGCCAAGACCAGGTGAAAAACTCTGAAAACAACGAAGGGGACTTACATCAGCAAGACGGAAACATTAAACAGTGTCTAGGAAGGAAACAACATCATAGCCCTGAAAAGGGGGAGAGGCACTCTAACTGAAGGTCTCGATAGGATGGTCAAAGGATGTGAAGAGGTGTTGTTTTACAACCAACCTCTACACACCAGGCAACCACAAGGAAAACCTTGTGCTGCAGTCATGGTACACAAAAAAGGTGGAAACACCACCCCCTTCCATCATCCCTTCGGAAGTGGAGTAAGAGATGCAGTATAGAAACTAAAGCGAGATAAAACCCCTGGAGAGGATAGTATTACAGCAGGAGTTCTTCAAGATGGAGGTGAGCCCATTATTGAGGTCCTTACAAAGCTATTCAACAAATGCCTTACAGAGGGAAGAGTCCCCAGCAAATGGAATAATGCAATCTGAAGTATTTCTCCCATAAGAAAAGGAGATACATATGACTTTCAAAAAACTACCGGCCAATAAGCCTTCTGACCTGTAATTGTACAAGGTATCTCACAGGTCCTGCTGAAAGAATGCTGAAACTGAACACTCGGAACAACACCAACCAAGAGCCCGAGCTGGTTTTAGACCAGGTTTTCCATTGATCACATTTACATGTTAGTTTAGCCAGCTACAAGAGAAATCCAAGTATAAGATACCCCTCAGCTTTGCCTTTGTTGACTCCGAGAAGGCGTTTGAATATGTTGAATTCAAACCATTCTTCACAGCACTTGAAAACCAAGGAGTTGACCCAGCCTACATCAATCTCTTACGTGACCTTTACAGTGGTGCCTCTTCCACACTAAAGCTCCACAAGGACAGTGACAAGATCAAGCTAGAGAGGGGAGCAAGACAGGGCGACAACATTTCACCCAAACTCATGCCTTCAAGATGCCATCATAAAGGAGATTAACTGGGAAGGAAGAGGACTCAACATTGATGGTGAAAATCTCTCTCACCTGATCTTTGCCGACGATATTATCCTGATTGCCAAGTCACCAGAGGAATTGGAAAGCATGCTAAATGACATTCACAGCACCAGCAAAACTCAGCATGCATGTTAAGAAAACCAAAGTGATGTTTAATGACCACAACCGGGAAATCCGAGATAAGGCTGTAGACGGGAAAGTCATTCATGAGGTCAACAGCTACATCTACCTTGGGAAGACAGTGATGCGCGATGGTGACTTACTGCCTGAGATCAGAAGGAGAATTGGACTAGGCTGGGCAGCATTTGCAAAAGTGGAAAACATTATGAAAAATAAGAAGACAAGTATGGAGTTAAAGAGAAAGGTGTTCAATTCCTGTTATGACATACGGCAGTGAAACGTGGGCTTTGAATAACACCGCAATGGAGATGCTTGCAGTTGCACAGAGGAAGATGGGGCGAATCATGCTTGGCATCAGACTCAAGATAAAAAGAGAAATTGCTGGATCCGATCACAGACAGAAGTTACTGATATTATCGACTGCATTAAGAGTGCCAAACATAGATGAGCAGGCCACGTTGCTAGACTTGCGATAAACAGTGGACAATCAGGGGACAGAGGGGACCCCCCGAGAATGGACCAGAAAAGCCCAGGACGTCCAAAACCAGATGGAGACACGAAATGACAAAACAACTTGGTCAATTTGGACAAGAATGGACTAAAGTAGAGATTTGTGGAAACATTCTAGGGAGGGTTCCTCATCGTGAGTGATTTATGGATAAGGACATACTACACACAGTACATACTCCAGTACATATTCAAGTATTTTAGTAGATTCTGCAAAACATGTAAAAATACAAATACATTACAGGGGAACCCACAAAGTGCCTAAAAATTAGCAAGCGGAAATCCAAACAAATAATTATAACCAAACAAAGAAGAAAGAGCAAAACCAACGCAAAGGCCAAACCCCATGAAAGTGCGATGAAGTGTAGCTGAAGTAAAGCCGGCCCCAAGGAGAGAGCTAACGTGGGCGCAGCGGGCTGTAAAGCGCATCTGCCAGACAGTTGGAGCCTATGGACAGCACTAATACTAAGGTACTTGGCGACGGCTTTACTTTTGAGGGGTGCTTATACCGAGCATTTTTTCGACCCGCAAAATCACCCTTATTGGAACACACCCGGTAGCGCCTATAATGATAACGACAGTTGGCCTGTGGATAAAGTGTCACATTGATGAGTTCACACAATGGCAAGTAATAATCAAATTTGTCTGATAACATGTGCTGAATGCGTCAAATGGTGTAGAAAAATTTCAACGACAAAAACTTGTATGTCCATACACACATAAATAAGCTTACATCATACAGACTACATACCTAACATACATACATACATATATACCATACATACATACATACAGTAAATTCAACATCATATGGCACACATACATACAGTACATACACACACATTTCATGTGTGTAGTGATCGGCATGATAGCTCTCATAGGCGTAAATCAGGGGGGATGGGGGGGATATATTCTCCCCCCCCCCAATATGTTTGATGAGGGGGATGGTCAATACGATCCCCCCCAATGTGAGGCCCGTTAATGTGTCTTTTGACCAAAAATAACCATATATTTTACCAAAATAGTTTTCAAAATGTATAGTTTCCTTGCGCTTCGCGAGCATTTTGTTTCTAATTACCCAATTATATTTAACCGATTTAGCTTATAAATGGCAAAAGTTTTTAGCGCGCTCGCGCGCTCATTTGTAGTAATAGATATTTCCAGCCCCAAACACCTTGATCTAACTTTTCATCAACCCCATCCCCCCAATGTCAAAAAGAAAACGCCACTGATAGCTCTCGTAATTTAAAGAACAACTGCTGCGCTACCGCTATGACTGTTTGGGTAGCTTTGGGTCTGGAGGTCCTAAGGTCCCGGATTCGCTCCCGCGTCCGGTGTAAAACTTAGGCGATATGGTCCGGCAGGAACCATAGTCCGGGCTCCATAGACGACAACGGAATAAAGCGGGAAACAATGTATAATGTTGCGTGAAGAGTCAACTGAATCGAGTGCCCTATTCTTCACTGTTGTAGGCGGACTGTGAGTCCGGAGGACTATATCTCCTCCCACACCGGTGTATGTATGTTTTGCATACTAGGCCCTACTCGTACATGAATGCAATGATTGGTCATTAACGGTATTCAACAGTATTAATATTCTTTGACAAGTTATTATTCATTGGAGTAATAGAGTTATGTTCACGCATAAATTATTAACAGTTCATTTTAGTCACATACTTAGGCTTATGTGTATACGTGATAAGCAACCTCTACAATTTTATAACACGAGTACAAAGCAACCAGGAAGCAAACCTTTTGATATATCCACGCATTTGACTTAATACTACAAGTATCAATCATATAACGTTATGTGATATACTACTTTCCACACCTAGACTTAAATGTAATCACAAATTTACCTAGTTTCTTTTCCCAATCCTTACCTGAAATGCAATCAAACTGTAAAATTATAAAACAACGTACTGTACTTTCGGTATACAAGCAGAAATACTGATAATCAGACAGTTATCATGACATAAGATAACGCAATGAAATAACGCTTTGCTCATTGATACGTTGTTGTATACAGCACGGGTCAAAAGTACACTGCCGTACTCAGTTAAACTTCCTTTTTCACTTGTTGGTTTTTCGCCATAGACTTGTGAATGCGTAGATAGTATGGGAACCAGCGAACGGGTACTTTGATTTTTTTAGTCTGAGCACCATATCTCTCTACCTATAAGGCTCTAAAGCAAATCGTGATGGGTCAAAGCCCGCGTACAATAGTTGACAAACTATGGATAACGTCATGCACTTTGGACTTTGAATTGTGCATACCATTTACAGGTAGAAAATGCAATAATAAGTAGCAAGGTCGCACAATATAACAAGATTTCGAAAAACCGACCTTCGCAAATTTAGTCCAATTATGAAGTTCAATTTCCAAAATGGTAGATTCTTTGAATTTGGTGCCCAATATGGGTACCTAAAATGGCTTTTTGCTACCTCGCTAGACCAAAATTGCTGAAAATGAATTTTTTTTAAAGTTGAGCATTTAGGGAAGCGGGAAGCAATCTTCTTAGCATACAGTGTTGTGCCGCATGTCCAAACGTGTGATTTAATGATTGATTGCGGTTATGAATTGTACCGTTTATAATTAATATTCTTACCTCCTGTGTAAAAGAATTCCATTTTTCTAATTCTCAAAATTGATTAATTTCCCCCAAAGCTTTATTTTTAAAATACACATATGACACAAACAGAAACTATTTTTATAGTCATGTATTAGTGTTAAATTTGTTAAAATGTCCGACCATCGTGAGAAATTCTGAAATATACATTGTGTAGCCAAGGGCTTGACTTATACCTTGTTCGTCAAAATCATGCTCGAAATGGTGGAGAAAGAAAGCCTGAAACACAAAAAAGTGGTTCAGCGAAAGTGGCACGTTTAAGAATTTCCAATTAGCACTGTGCCCGAGCACTGTGTTGTACAACACAGCACCTGTCTCCTTGTCGTTGTTGTCTATAGCCTGAATGAATATGTGAATTGCCGATCATCGGCAGCATGGTAGCGTTATGTACAGTGCAGTATCCAAAAGTGCAACTTTTGCTGAACGACTTTCTTGTGTTTTAGATCTTCAATCTCCGTTATTTCTTGCATGATTTTGACGAACAGGGTCTCGCGTTAAAAGGTAAGCCCTTTGCAACAAAATGTATATTCCAGAATTATTCACAATAGGCGGACATTTCAACAACATTGACAGCAAGACATGCCGATTTTATTGTTGTGCATAGTTTTCATGGGGTAGTGCAGTGAACTCCAACCGCATGATAGAGAAAATGGAATTTGATTTGGATTGCAAAAAAAAATGTTTTATTGGTAGACTATTCGTTTACACAGTCTATATGCCGTGACAGTAAAATACATTCACCCCCCCCCCCCATGAATGTAAAATTGAATATACCTCAAAATTCAACTTCATGAGTAATACAAACCAAATATTGTACTCCAGGAACCACTCTATGTGGATACACTATATGACACTAATATTTACTACCATGATTTTGCATGTGTAGTTAGTTTGATAGCATTTTGGTAGAATGGCTTGGAAAAATGGCCGACATACTTTGCCCCAGTTGCAGCAATTATAACACACAGAAGGCTTAGAAGATCATATTACGTAATATATTTGTACATTTAAGTTATAGATAAACTCTTGGAATCGGTGGTGCTGTATGGACCAAATTTGCTATATACATCAATACCCATAAAGAGATAGTATCTATGGCATAAGCTATTTATAGTGCTGATGTAATTTCTGAGAAATCTCATTGGCAAACACACACACACACACACACACACACACGCACCTAGGATAAAGATGAGACTTCGAACTGAGAGACTATCGAGGTCACGAATGGAAGAGGGCAACCCGTTCCAAAGGCGATGGCCAGCGATTCACAAGGCACGATCACCAGATTGTTTATTATAGTTATGATGTAATTTCTACTGAACCAGGGTAGATAAAATTTACTATAAAATAATGAGATGCTAGGGAAAGATTTTGTTTTTGCATTGACTAAAAAGATAGCCGCAGACTGGGCTGATGTTTCTTAATAAAGCTATACTTCTTAGAAGAATTACAGTTACATTTGTCAAGCGTGTGTTTAATCTGAAGTCAACGAAGATTTCCAGCGCCGCTCTTTGCCGCTCGAAAATATAAAAGTTTGTGAAATTTAATGGTGACAGACTGGCAGTTTAGTGTTCTACTGTGTGATGATCTACCTTTCTACCGTTTGAGGTACATTTCGTGATCTAAGCAACTTTTGTTTTTCTTAAAGGTTCAGTAAAACCTAAAAATTTTACATATAAAATTTCATTTGCTTCTGAAAGTGCCGGGGATGGTGCACATCAATATTGTGAGCAAACGTTAATATCACAATCTACCATTCAAACTGCTTTGTCACTTCTGTCCACTTATATTACTTCTTCTGTAAGCTGTTCATAGTCTCGGGGAATGGACGTTTCTAAAAGAGCTATTTAAGGCTTTGGCAGGATGTCGTCTGGACTGAGTGGCGAGGATATGTTCGACTCCTGAGTCAATCCCCGAGTAGCTTTTGACATCAGATATTCGAATGATTATGAATATGAATGGAGCATCTCCTTGCAGTATGGGTACTGCCAGTATCCCCGTAGTCATTTGGGATGGTTAAAAAATGTTACCCTCTGTCATGATAGCGCTCTGCGAGTTGTTATTGACTTGACTATTAACTCGAGTATGTCATCTGGTCAGAGTGAAGTAGTACAGAGAACAAGACCTTTCTCTTGGAAGTCAAAGGCCTTTTTGAAATCAATAAATGAGATACTGAGTGGGAGTTGGTAATTTTGAAAACCTTCCCAGACTCTTCTAAGGGTATGAATTTACTGGGTGCAACTTCTTCCAGGTAGAAATCCAGCTTGGTTACTTCTCAATACTGATTCTAGATGTTCTCTGATTCTTCATAGTAGAATCTTGTTGTACACTTTGGCTGCAACTGACATAAGCGTGGTTCCTCTGTAATTTGTAATGAGGCTGAGGTCTGCTTTCTTTGATAAAGGGAATGAGAGTCATTAATGAAAGATGCTAGTAGAGTCAGGCCCGTGCCGCTGCACATAAAGGCACATAGACAACCATATAATGTTATAGCGCCCACACTTCTCCAATCGTAATTGTCGACATGGCGCCCTCGCACATTTGTCAGCTTTTGTTCTATTTGCCTCTCGACAAAAAATGCTCGAGTACACATCTGCAGGTTAACTTAATTTGTTGTGAATTGAACGAAAGTCAATGTCTGCAACAGTTAGCCTCGTTCCGACATCCCGTTGGCATCCAATTTGTTATCTAAACTTGTACAAAGTGAAAGTCTGTATATTCTTGGAATGAGTCTACTACAGATTCTAGACTAGCTAGATGACATGGTATCAAACTGGACGAATGAATCTCATCTCCCTAAATAAAGACTAAATGTTGACGATATATCTGATACATGTCAGTTTCCGGGGCTGATAACTTGCCGCTCTGGAAGCCAGGTTCGGGAGTGTCATGATGGACGTTTGTGTACAGGAAATAAAACTTTCTACGAATGGCGAGTGATAACTTTACTACCTTCAGTTTTGAAGCACTTTTACCATTATGACACACCAATTTGATTTAAGTGATACAGTCTCATTTCATTTTCAACGAAATATAAACTTATTTTTAGAATGGTGGGCCTATATGATGCATGATTCTAGCAGAATCTATGAACTATGAATATATACACTTTATAAAGTTCCTTCAATTTGCTCTCAAACCATATTAAATACAACACAGCACACTGCATCTTTATTATTTTTAATCACCATATATCTCAAAATTCACTTACTAAGTGAACAAAATCTTACCCATCAAAATTTAAAATCACAAAGGTCACAGACAGGTCGAATAGGAAACAGACAAAAGAAATCAACTCTGATATGTATTTTATTGAGTTTTAACGCCGTAATATGATGTTTACTGGAGTTTACTGATTAAATTTCAGGTGACGGCAAAAGCCTTATATACCCATGCAAAAATATCAATTTTAAAAAATCCCAAGGGCGCACTTTTCTCACAATGTGCCTGATTTGTCCCTTTAAACAAATAGTTGAAAGTAGGGGTTTCGGGAAAAGATGAAAAATAAATAAACCAATAATAACCAATAAACGTAGGATTATCGTAGATTATAAATAATTGTGCAGTCTCCCATATGTACGTAAAATATGTACGTTAGCATAATTATGTTGATAATCTATACACGGTGTTAAATGTAGCACTATACAATGGATGATCAAAATTGTAAAATTTTACGCATTTTATTTTGATGCTAACCGGGAAATGCAACTGTTAGAATTATACGGCGATTTTATGCAAACTAGCTACATTGCATGTTAATTGATAATTGAGCTTGATTAAGAAAGGAAACAGATATTTGGATTCTGGATTACATGTTAAAACATTAACTTTATAGCTGCATTTTCAAATCACAGTCGCACTTAATTATGTGGTGTCAGCACATCTATTATTAGGCTCTGGTAAATGTGCTAATTGTGTACCAAAGCATCCAATTATTGGAATAGGCCTTTTGCACAAACCCCAGAAATATACTTTGATTGGTGGCCAATATACGGATACTTGCACGCACTTTGCACAGTTGTTGCTGAGGTAATCACCCGCGTCTCAAATTCGATGAGCAAACTTTGACAATTCTTGGCATATGTACCCGTATTTTGGTCACCAATCAAAGTGCATTTCGGGGTTCGCGCAAAAGTCTATAGAATTTCATTGGTACCATTACAAATCTGCTCTACAGTATGCTTTCGTCTATCACACTTCACAGTAAATAAGAAGGTAGGCCAAGTTCTTATACCAGCTCCGATTATTTCAATGCAGATAATTTGAAAACTCCAAGTCTGAATTAAAGGCACTATCAGCGATTTGGTAAATCAGAAAATTCTAAAAAAATAGTCAAAATCAGATTATGCAGTTTTGTAACAAGTATGGGTATCCTAATATACTGTAAATAAGATCAAAGCAACCTATTAAAGACAAAATCGGATATTTTAGTCATTACTGTTCATACGGACACTTACTACAACACATATTTGAAGAATCTGGAGAATCAAATCTTTGAACACTGCTATTTTCTTCCTTTTCTGTCAATTTTACAGTTTGAAAAGATAACCTATGACAATTCTACAGACTTAACCCTCACTTGTAAAGGTATTCAAATATGTTGACTTTTTCGGGTGGATCACTGATAGTGCCTTTAAGCGTACGCAAATAAAGGTGGGAAAATCGTAAAGTTATCGTAAAAACTTTCACCATGACGTCACCCTCTAATGAGACCGAAACGGGCGGTATATAGGTAATATTCGTAAATTTCCTACTTTTTTGCCTGAATTTTGTATAGGGTGCTTTCACGGGAGGTCAATAGGTTAACTTGGCCAGGCTTCTCCTCCAGAACAACCCAAGCATGCAGAGAATACAAAAGAATCACCTGCAGAGAAATCTGAAATTTTTTGGTGAACCAGGTGCATATATGATATTTTTCGCATGCTTGGATAAGCTGATGGGCAAACAAAAGTTCATTCAACATAAGTTGCATTCCGTGAAAGGACCCTAAAGTAAACATCAAAATTGTTTTCTAATTGCAGTGGGTCTATGTTGTATTGGTGATGAATTCTCTTCTTTTAAAAGACATGTACATGGCGAGTATTTTGTTTTTATATTTATTTTTTCTTCCGTGCTAGCATGCGCTTATCGTAGACATTGATTTTATTCATGAAATTAATGTATTATACTCTCTATGAAAACATTAGAACTGTATAACTGGCGTGATTTAACTGCTTTTACGGACACACACACACAATATTTTAACGCTAGGTCGGATATCCTTGAACATAACAAAAGTATATATATATATGCACTGTTAAAAATGATCTTAAAATAACGGCGTTTTGACTGTTAGCCGGGACTCAAAACGTGCATATAACTGTAAAAAGGGACTCGAAACGTGCAAATGACTGTAAAAAAACGTGATTTTAACTGTTGTGAGTCCCAGCTGCCAGTCAAAACGCTGTTATTTTAATGAACATTTTTAACAGAGTGTGTGTGTGTGTACCTTTGTCGCAAGAACGACAGAAACCATAAACAAAAGAATGAACTTGGAGAATGTGTAAAACAGTACAACTAAAACAGTAATCATCCGTGGATAAAATGAAATAGTGTACAAATCGGCCATGTATAACTCGGTCAATATGTGTCCTTTTAGAAAGATTATTTCGGTGTCGGAAACCTAATGAAATGCACTTTTCAGATGTGTATTATTTGTAGGGTTTACTTTTTCTCTTCGTGAAACAGAGGGTGCTTTGAGGGTTCTCTTTTTTTAGACACCCGGGTATTTACTATCATTCATCTTTGAAAGGTGTAATGTCTTTATTCGTGTCTCAGTTACGATTTGAATTGTGAATATCAGGAAACGACAGCTGATAACGAATCCAGATTTACGAGTGCTTTGTGTTAAAATTCTGTAAATATAAAGTATAGCCCTATGTGAGACAAACTTTTTTTTGACAATAACCAATTTTGAAAGAGGGGACGTTGGGCCCAAGTGGAGGAGCCATGGCCGCCTGCCGCGCCCATGTTCCACCGCCACTATTTTGTTTTACACCTGTTTTCTAAATACGCATTTTACAGTGTTTTCTGTTCCCGTTGCATATGTGTAACCTAATCTAACGATGTACCATGAATGTATTTCATTACAGGTATGTTGTGCTTCACACATGCACAACCTTCAATATTTTTACTTTTTTAACCATAATCAATCATCTGCTCCAATTTTACTTGCGCTACCTGTTGCTACGTTACTACACCTGTTGGCCACTGGCTGATTATCCTATTACTACTTACGTGATGACTACAGCAGTCTTAGCATATTGAACGGAGCCCCTTGACACCATGAACGCCACAACTGTCGATGTCGTCTGGCATGCAATTGATCATCCTCCAGCGCTGATATTTGTGGATGAGAGATTGGAAACGGCTTCAGTTCATAGTGGAAGGGAAAAAGTGTTGTCTTTAACAAAATAGATATGCATATTTCTGTGGACTTACATTCAGGATATCATTTGGTAAAGGGAGCATAATAACCATTATAAACAACGTGAGTATTAAAAAAAAATGAAGATTTGTTTAGTATGTAGCCTTTTTTCTTATATTTATGTATGTGCAGGGTTATGTCGTCCTTATTAGCCTTTTGAAACAAATTGCTACTTAAATATACGTGAATCAATCAATCCATAATGTTTGTGTTTAAGGTTTCAGATATCCTAAAAAACCTTATTTTTAAAATTTAAGTTGAATCTGATGAAAGGTTTTGTGTAAAAAAAGATAAAAACTAAAGATTTATAATTGCCGACCTCCGGGAAGTTTGGCAGGCCCAGGTGTTTTATTTGTTTTATTGGGGGGAGGTGAGTGCTAAGACTTAATAATCGTGTAGCACTCTAATATGGGTCTTCAATTTTTAGAGTCAAATATTTTTGACATCGTTGCATGAATCTGGCACAAGGCGGAATATTGCACATCATCTCATTTAGGACAAAAGGCTCAACGTTAATTTTATTTTCCCCATTTTCCAAATCCCCATTTAAGACTCCGAACACCCTGCCACTACGTCCCTGACCGACAATGATCTGAGTGGATCTGAGATAAGATCTAGATCGAGAAATTAAAACCAAATTATTGATATGCGTGTGCGGTTTATACACATGTATTGAATTGAAATTTATTCACAATGAATTCATTCAAAACAAATCTGTTGCCATATGTTAATACTATTTCTTCCCACTGGTATTTCTCTTACAGTGCCACATTAGAATATTGATATACATACTGCATTTTATATGCATTTTTTTTCCACTTTTCAAATATCACGTAGCGGATCCCTGCCTTTAGGGGGAAATTGCCCCTAGATCTAACAAGAAAATAATAGCGCTACCTCCTTTTTTGCTGTGATCGTCAGGTTGGTAATAATTTTTCGAAAAGGACTCAGGAAATTGAATGACAAGAAAGTGGTAACTTGGAAGAACTTTTTGAACTTTTTTGACATTATACTGTTTGTCATGGAATGTGAATACGTATTCAGACATGATTTGCGCGAACCACGGGGTTTATCATTCAAATTGCGTTGCTCATGAGTCATGTCTCAAAATTTTCCGATTTTTTCTTAAGACCACTGTCTTCCATTGACGTTATCTCATTTCCGGTCCCCCATAAGCACGACACTTTTCTCGCGGATTTTAGAGTAAACCCTAACAAACCCATGCAATTCAATTAGCGGCTATTTTGGAGTATTTTTGTGGCGTTCCTGTGTATTCCTACTGGGGTGCAATCGGCAAGTTATCGATCGCCAGCTCTTTTATTCCGCCATATTTAGACAGATAAATCAAATCAAATGTTTTTCACACTCTATGATTCTGGGGAATAACATCTGTTTGAAAAACACAACTCTGGCATTCAATGCGTCATATAGAACCGATGGTATATGTTTTCTTCATGTTGCAATGCTTTTGTCTAGTGTGTGTGTAGAAGGTGTGAAAATAAAAGAGATCTCCCAAATATTTCTACATGTATACAAAGTCTATTTTCATTTTTTATGATAATGTTAGCAAAATAACGAAATTAACATAGCCAAAAATGTAGTTACCACTTTTCAACATCATGCTCAGTACTTAAGGATTGTAAAAAAATAAATGAATACGCATAATTATCGTTGTAGAGTTATTACGCTAATTAGTCTAATTTGGTACAGTGTCGACTCTTTCATTTTTGTTGAGTGCAACAAAGTCGTAACTATAGATACGACTTTGTTGTTAATAATACAAAGGGGTGCGTTGTTGAATGTTTGAGTGTATCAATCTTTGATATAATTGGCGATCGCCAACAAAGTGCCATAGACTTACGTGTGTGCAAAGTGGGGTTTTTTTTCGCCTTTTTTCCCTAGATGGCGACCATTTCTTTTTCAGCTTTGTTTTCAACGCCATTTTCACCAGGTTCCAACAAGATATTGTAGTTAATAAATATCCTCAAACAATTTTGATATGTCTACCCACATTTGAGAAATTTGCATAAGAAAAAGTGTAAACTTTTCCGGACCACTCTGTAATTTGGTATAGTGACGACCTTTTGCACTCAATTTTTTTGTTGAGTGGAACAAAGTCGTAACTGTAGACACGACTTTGTTGCACTCAACGGGAAACTAGAAATGTAGATACGCCGTTTTATTTTTGGAAGGTAATGGTTGTAAGAAAGTATGTAAATAAGAGACATCTCCCAACTATTTCTTTGCAAAGTAAATCTTCTTACCAAATTTATGAGAATTTGGTTCATCCTTCATGTAAGACTCACGGAAGTAGCCTAGCATGAAATCTTCTATAAAAGGATCAAAGGATTACTTGGATTGTACAGCTTTATTCCGTAAAAGTGTCTTTACTCTAGTCTAACTCATGAATATCTTACACCAAGGACACACCATAATTTTGGCAAAATAACAATTTTGGCAAAAATGCACTCAACATCACGCTCAGTTCTTATGGATTGTAAAAAAATAAATATGCATAATTCAACATATATTTCAAGAGAAATGCTCAATTTATTGCAGAAATATTAATCTAATTAGGTCTATTTAGTATAGTTACGACTTTTTGCACTCAAAATATAATTGAATTTCTGTTGAGTGCAACAAAGTCGTAACTGGTAGAAACGACTTTGTTGCAATCAAAGGGAAAATTATGTGTGTAGTTACGCCACTGAGTTTAGCAATACTTTTGTCAGTGGACTTAGGGGCAATAAAATATTCATAATATATTGTAAACAATACATTTTGTTAATTAAACATTGTCAGAAATCGTCATCTAAGGTTCTTGCAGATGCCGTAAGCCACCATTAGTAAATAAATTCCTGTGGTAAGTAAATAAGCAAAATAATTACTAGTTAGACCATGAGCCGAGCAAATTTTCGGTATCCTGAAAGGGGACAAAACGACACTTATTATGTAGCATCAGTATACCATAGCCTACACAAAATGTATGATAGCATTTCTGGAATGGTAGCTATAGCCAGATAGGGGGTAACCAAGGTTTACACAGGGGCAACAATTTTAAATTGCTTCAATCATGTTGAAAAGTCGGATAGAACTTGGAGAGAAGATCGGAGAGAAGTGTAAAATGGTTACTAATACAATTTTTATTGTTAAATATTATAGATCAGGGTGTCTAGTGGAGAACTCACCGAGTACCGCCCTGAAACCTTAAGCAATTTGAGTTAATGACGTCACGTGTCACTTAAGGGGATTAAATTTCTATAATACTTCAATAAAGTTATCAGATGTCACAAATTCTTCCTCCAGTTCAATGGAGTAAAAAGTCAATGTCAATGGTCATGTATCCGTAGGATGCCTAATGAACAAGGTATAGGTCAAAATAGGTCAACGGATAACAAATATCTTGTGCAGGGATCAAATTTTGAAATTCTATATTGCGAATGAGAATAGCCTACTTTTATTCATCTTCAAAAATAATCAACAAAAAAAGGTATAGATTGTTATATCAACAGAGCATATGTGTTATGACATAAATACGGTTCAAAGCCACATAAGCAAAAGCAGCCATATCTATACATCAACAGTTGATCAAGGTGACATCTTAAAGGTGCGTGTTCCGATCGTCTTTGGGACCCCCTGATTTACCCGGAAGTAGTATCGATTTTGATATCAGATGAAAGGTTGTATTTTTCTCACTGTCGTCCTGAAATTTGAGCCCTCAAATCCATTTCATTCCTAAGATATAAACAAAAAACATTGTTTTAGTGGTTAACCATCAATATTAGCACAGTATTGAATATGGCTTTGCAACATGCATTAATTATTGCGTCTACCATCAAAACCGCAAGTTTGTTTCCCACGGTACTTGATGTGCTGTATGTGCAAGTGCCAGGCTCTCATATCAAGTAGAGAACACAATACACATAAATCGGAACAAGCACCTTTAAATATAGCAAACTATACCTTCTAAGAATCATTGTGTCAAAACAGATAATACTAATGCATCGCCCCCTGTGTGTGACATTTGAGCTATGTGTATGACCTTTGACCTCAGATTTGTTTTTGTCTCAAGTCAGCAGTCCTTTTGACCAAAATTGGTGGTCATAGGGCATTTCTACGCAAATTGACCTCTAGATGACTTTTGACCTTTTGAGTTACCCAAAACCCTGCAAACAAAGGTCGGTCTGTCCTTCCCTACCTTCATGCGAAATATCAGCCCCATATGTCAAAGGATAACGAAATGCCACACCGGACAGACAGATCTCATTTTTAGTATAGATGCGACTACGTTTAATTACGTAAGGGCGTTATAAAAATCGACTTCTGTGCAAGCGATTCTTTATCCTCTGACCTAATTTGACCTACACATCGTTAATTAGCCATTGTACAGACTTTTGTAATCCTTAAAGAATTTGCTATATTCCATAACTTTATTGATGCATTTGGAAATTGAAGCCTCTTATGTATGTGACCTGTGACCTCAATAACTCAACTTGTCCAAGGGTACCAAGGCTGCATCCTGTGGATTCAACTAGACATTTTGGTCTATTTCTTTCAGCAAAAAAACGCATTAGTACGCCAACTTCGCCCATACTTTGGTCTTCAATGAGGCCGCCTCCCGACTATACGTATTTGCGGTAAACATATGGTACATCTGTGCCTCGGACTTCGGACTCGATGGATTACACGTATAATTGTATTTCTTGCAAATACTGTTGCTGATGCAGACTGGTCAATTGATATGTAGTATGGAGCACTCAATAGTATATGGCCACTTAAAATCAGGATATATTTAAAGACGTTTCCGAATTCGATAGCTTTGGTCACTTTAAAATGGGTAAGCTCGCAAACGTTACCTGTTTCATATACGCAGATGCGTATTTATTTTTAACTTATTGTCCGCTGCATTTTTCTGTTTAGGTTGAGTACACTCTTTATTTTAATTCTAAAGGAATATTTACCGTACCGTAAAAAATAATAAGGAAAATAGGTTTTTTTACCTATTGCGAGATATAGATATAGCCAAAAATGTAGTTACCACTTGTAAATGATTGCAACTGTTTACACTCAGTACTTATGGATTGTACAAAAATAAATGAATGCGCATAATTATCGTCACAGAGTTAATAAGCTAATTAGTTTAATTTGGCATAGTGTAGACTCTTTGTACTCAAAATTGAATTTTTGTTGTGTAGCTGTAGATACGTCCAAACTAGTAATGTACTACTCCATTTTATTTTTTGGTAAGATAAATACTAAATGAATAAACTTGTTGCGATCGTCCGATTTCTTCTTCTAGAGACGTTTAGGAATATCCCCTTAAAAATCCCTAAATTGCCATTTTTGCCACTGTCCAAAAGCAACGAGTGGGCCCTCCTAGATCTAACACAAAAATCATGCTTTACTCTTTTTTGCGTGATCGTCAGTTGGTAGTCATTTTCATCTAATTTCATTCATTTTCATATATATATATATAATATATATCGTATATATATATATCTATATTATATCTCTATATATATATATATCTATATATATATATATAGATATATGATATTACACGATATTAATCATTCAGTATCATTACTCGGAGTTTCACGCAGCTCATACACCACGATCTTCAAGGATTTTGAATGTTATGTTATTGTTGGAAGCTTTATGCGGGTGGCAACGCGCGCGAAGGAGCGTACAGAGGCGCGAGCAGTTGGTAACTGCAAATGTGCGTACGCAACTCACGCAAAGTGAGCATCCGTAAACCTCCAACATTGAACTGAACTTTTCAACGTTTTACATTAGCACGTTTATTTGTTTTCCCGGCCACAGTTGAGATGTTTCGTTTTCTTGTTGATGATGTTACCCTTCTGCACACACTTTGCCAGTTTTTCTTCAAGGCAAAGGTTACAATTGTCTGATTTTGCTTTCTTCTCCAGGTGTTAGACTCCTTTAAGATGTCCCCAGTTTGATAGAGTATCCAGACTCTCTCTTCTTTTAGACTCCATATAAGCTTGGAAAGTTCTGTCTCCTTTCGGTACTTCTTGCTTTTGAATGACTTGATGTTGTTCCGGACCGATCTTTGAAGGTTCCGCCATTGAGTCCAATGTATGTTCTTTCACTTTGTCCGGTGGTAACGTTGCTCTGTAGACTACGGCTAAAGTAGACATTTTCCTCACGGACAAGTGCTTTGCTTACGGCAGTTACATTATTTTGGAAGTGTTTTTTTGTCTCATTTACTGATTTTCGATCACACGAGCGTTATGCGATTTAATGATAGCTCGCACATTCTTCAATGGCAGCAGTATCCGACCTTTAAGAGTTTCTTTAAAGATCTTGTGTAGCTTGCTGTTTTGTGGGAAGTGTTTCTTGACTAATTTAGGAATGTGTGGCTCCGACGTTTGTTCTGACGTTCTTGCTGAAAGGGGGTGAACCATATGACTTGTCTTTGGCGGGGATTTTTTTCTTCTTCGCAGTGGCAGGTTTTTCATACGTGATATTTTTCTTTGTACACTCCCGTTTCAAGGCGTCATTGTAAGTCGAACTGCTTGATCAAGAATGTCTTCGCGTATGAAAGAGTCGATTTCTTTTTGTTTGACCGATTGTGGGACAGTTTGATTATGAAGGTGGTGATTGGACGTGGCGTCAATGTTTTTGCGGCTCTTGTTTGGCTTCTTTAGGCCGGTGTTTACCTTGTCTAGATCGAGGTTTGCATCGCGAAGTTCACGTATTTTAATTGGTTTCCACTTTGAATTCTGAGGCCACCTAGCTATGGAAAGTTCGGATGAGATCTGTTCTTGTACGGGTCGGCTGGGGCCTGAAGAGTTCTTCATAACGGCGAGACCATCGTCTCTGTAGAGGCCTACGCTGTGGCAAATCGAGGTTTGACTCAATCCCTGTAAAATAAAAGACCGACAAGTTCACATACCCGGCTCCATCGAATGCTCCCTTGGAGACATCAAATTCATTGCTTGCGTCTCTCTTCGTCCATGGTTGCCCGTGATGTCAAAGAGTAGACAACGTCTTGCATGCATTGTTGTTTCGGTTCCACGCGGTAATATCTGTTATTGACGCAGCCCGTCCAAGCATTATTTCGGTAGGAAATCTTCTGTTATCGCATGGTCAAAGCTAATTTAATGTCAAATTGGATGAAGTAAAAGCTTCCTATCTGGCAATGGTTAAACCAGTCAAGACAAAGTGGGTATTTTTCCACTGATTTACGTTAATTTAGATCTCAGACATCGTTTATTGCGATCTATACATATCTTACTTACGTGTCCGATTCACTTTTCTTTGGGTTTTATTAATCTGTGCATTTGTGGGGTTGTTTCTCGAATTTCTTTATGGTCCGTTATTTGACGAACGCAGTCTCTCAACATTTCTTGAATTCCTTTCACAAAAGAAAGATCATATGGTTCAACCCCCTTCAGCAAGACCGTCAGAACAAACGTCGGATCCACATTCCCTAAAATTAGTCACTAACACGTCCCACCACACAGCAAGATCACAAATCTTTTAACACAAGAACACTCTTACAGTCGGATACTGCTGCATGAAGAATATGCGAGCTCAGAAACCATCTCATAACGCTCGTGGTGATCGAAAAAAATCCTTTAAATGAGCAAAAACATCTTTCAAAGAATGTAACTGCCGTAACAAAAGCACTTGTCTCGCTTGATGGAAAATGTCTCCTTTTCAGCCGTATTCTACAAGCAACATTACCACCGATAAAGGTTAAAGACTCCTTGGACTCACCGGTGGCACCTTCAAAGATCGATACCGGAATCACATCAAGTCATTCAAAGCAAGAGTACCGAAAGGAGACAGAACTTTCCAAGTTTATCAAGCTTAAATGGAGTCTAAAAGAGAAGTCTGATACTCTCTCAACTGGGACATCTTAGAGTCTCACACCTGAGAAAAATCTTGGACATGTAACTGCCTTGAAGAAAAACTGCAAATTGTGTGCAGCAAGGGTACCAATATCAACAAGAAAACTGAAATCATCTCAACCTGTAGGCACCGGAAAACCAATAAACGTGCTAATAAAACGTTGTAAATTCATTTCAATTTGGGTGTACGGATGCCACTTTGGGCGCGAGTTGCGTACGCACATTTGCAGTTACCAACTGCTCGCGCCTCTGTCGCTCTTCGCGCGTTGCCACCCGTAAGCTTCCAACAATAACATCCACATTCAAACTCATCTGAAATCGTGGTTTATAGCGCTGAAACTCCGAGTATGATACGAATGATTAATATCAGTATATCACATCCGCTTACATTCATTTATCGATCACTCTGAATGCTGTTTAGATCACCGATATTAATATATATATTATATATTATATAATATATATATATAATATTATATATATATAGAGAGATATAATTATAACTTGACAATATTCGCCCTAAATGGTTAGAGGTAGAACGGTGAGGATTTATAAGGATTGGGGTGGGGTAGGGGAGTTGGGGGTGGTTGGTGGAATGTTGGGGACAGGGGGAAGAGAAGAGGACGAAAGGGGTATGGGTTGGCAGGAGGGGTGCAGGGTGAGTTGGGAGGATAGCGGGAAGTAGGTCGGGAGTGGGACGCCCGGGTTTTTCCTTCCTCTCACTTGCCATTATATCAAGGTGAGTCGAAAAAAGTAATAACACATGACGGATTTTTTATTAATAAATTAAGAGTTGTAAACCAAATTAAATTCCTTGTATTAATAGTCTGTTTAATCAGCTTCACAATACTTTTAAATTTTAAAATCGTCAAGCCTTTAAATGCTAAGTAATGTGAAGGTATGCTGACTGTACACCTGACGACTCATACCAACTCAGCGTGAGGGCTTTCAAAAATTAAAGTTAACTGTTTGATTTTTGGCGCCGTATTTAAATGCTCCGCAGGACATGTTTGAACTGATAAGTATCAATACTTACTTTACGAAATTAACAGGATATATATAAAATGGAAAAATTTTAATGCTTTATCTGTTGTCCATCCCCTATACATGAGTTTTTGGAAGTTTTAAACGGGCACGTGGAAAGTGTCAAGCAATTGAAAAGATGCTGCAACTTGATTGCTTCAAGTCCACATTGATTTCATTATATTATGTTGATATCTGGTTTCATTTTAACAGTCGTACCCACAAGTAACCAAAACAATTCATTTGGAGAGGAGGCCCGGCCGATGGGAATTTTTGGGAACCTTTAACTTTTGGGGGCATCAACTAAACACCATTTTTGCAAAGGTGACACGTCCGTAACCGTCAAACTATAAATTTATTACTTTTTTTTCCTGACTTAGGGGGCCAGGAGGGGCAAAGATTTTGAGATCGGATCCCCCCTATCTCCCCTCCCCTCCCCACGCCCTCACCCCCAGACTGTGGTTACGCACTGGTGTTCCCTGACATGTATTCCAAATGTTGATTAATGCGAATATGCTACAAATCCCAAAAGCTGAACGTAAATCCAGAGTACTCTTTGGGTTACTTGTTAGTCTTTCACTTTTAGACTATTGATGGGGCGTAGACCAAATATCAAGCTGCATAACATTCCTTAGTCCTTCAAAAGGATAGACAAAACCCGGTGTAACATTATTGATAAATTATTAACCTGACATAACCGTCAGTTGCCCAAAATAAAACTTGCACATTTTCATAAAAATGAATAAAATGTCACATCAATTTTTCTTTCATAATATCAGTGACCAATTGATATGTATAGACTTCAGCAAACCATTAACTAAAGATATTACAATGGTCCCGGTATGCGGAGCCATTGTTATAGCCAGGTGTTATCACCTCCACGATTCGGGTTGCATGAGTAACAAAATACCCGTCCTCTTCACAACAACTAACCAGTTTTACATTATGATATAGGTCGTTGACCCAAAGTTTTCTTCTGAAAGCGCGGTAAATTGAATACAAATGAAGTTAAGCAATAAGTTACGGATTTTAATTCTGCACAAATTTGTTAGGTCAAAGCTTGCCCAGCAACATTCTGGCATGATGTTTGTCTTTCTTCCTTTTCGAATAAATGATGAAAAACATGGACAAAGTTAATTGAACACGCACTCAAGAAGCTCAAGATTTATTTATTTGCGAATGAGGATAAGTATTTTGCGCTTACGTCATTAAAAAAGACTTCGTCTAAATCGGAGAGGTGGTAAAACTGTGTCTTTTCAACCGCGAGACAATATAACAATGGTCCTGCACTCCCATACCGAGCCGGTAATTGAATAATCTTTAGCTCCATTGTTTGCTGAAGTCTAGTGTATCTATTGGTCACTGATATTTGGGGAAATAATTGAAGTGACTTTTTATCTCATTTTCAAGAAAATGTGCACGTTTTATTTGGGGGGCACCTACGTTATAGATAGTTAAAATAATTTATATGAGAATTTACACTTGGTTGTCCTCCTCCCCTGATGGGGACTACGAACACAGCATAGAAGGACTGGCCCATATTCTATTTGGGTACTTTTCACTTCTGCGCTGTAACTTTTTACACGCGTTATCAAATTTTAATGCCTCAATTTTTGTATAGAAATAGGAAACCACCAAACAAGGGGGGGGATAGAGGGGGTTGTAGGAAAAGGGGGTACACAAAAAGAGAGCACTGGACACGAAGACTAAGGGAGGGGTAAGGGTTGTTGAAGCGTGCGGATAGTACCATGGGGGAGGGATACTTCTGGGTGAGGTAAAGAGGGGTGAGGAGAAAAATGTGAAGATGCTAACAAAACAGGGAATGTACTATAAAAAGAAAATACTGCAATAGCACAGAGAGTTTTCCAAAAATATCAGCCTTCAATTGGTTGTACTTTTTATTTACTCACCCTGTATGGTTCTGTGTGGGTGTTTTGCGTTGTGTTTATTTCGATGGCTTAATATCTGCCCTTTGGTGTAGGGGTTATGTGTGTGTATGGTTTTGTCGATAATTCAACCTGTATTCAACCTTTTTCACAAGCATTTAATAATTAATATATACATGTAATTTTCAAACCGTAGCTGCCACACGTACTTTGTCATATTTTCATTTCATTCAGTTTTCAATAATCGATTAGAAGTGCCAGTATCAACCTGCCTGCCAAGAGCTATTGAACTATTACTAATGGATCCCCCCTCGATTCATGGTACCAGGTTAATTTATATTATCTGATTGTTGTTACTTGTGTCCATTGGACCATTGTCATAGGCGACGTTTGTTGTTTTCCAGCAGAACGCTGCCGATCTATGCACCGTGTAATACATGTACACATCCTAAGGCAATGTTACAGTATAAAATAGGTTTTTATAGATGCAACAGCATTATTTTATTTTTTAACATTATGAGCAAGGTAATAAATCGCACTCTCTTCCTGAAACTACAAGTTTTTGCTGTCATTATTGTTATATTATCTTTATTTGTACTAATTCATTTTGTTTTTCTTCTCGTTTATAAATGTTTAAGGGTGTTAAATATTTGCTAGGAATCAGTCAAAATAAAAGATGGGTTTAAATGATATGTTTTATTGCAGGGGCCGTAGCCAGGGGGGGGGGGGGTGGTTCGGGGGTGCGACTCACCCCCCCCCAAAAAATGAAAAAGGTCCGCTTTCCGCTTCGAGTTGAAGGTCCCTCTTTGCACCATTGGTTGAAGGTTTTGTCCGTTTTGGCAATTAAGTTTGCGGCTTTCGTAAATTGTGTTTTTTAAGGGTTTGGTGCATGTATACGAACTGTACGTAGCTGCTTAATCACTTACATTAACCATATTTGTTGTTAATTTTAATTAATGTTTTGTCATGGCTGGGATGATGTCACCCTCCCCCCCCCCCCCCCTCCCCCCCCAGGGTCAACCTGCGAGCGCAGCTAGCCGAAAAAAAAAGGTTTGTTGGTAGACAAAAGGTCCGCTTGCTGGCAAATCCGCACCCCCCCCCCCCCCCCCCCCCCCCCAAAATTCCTGGCTACGGGGCCTTGTTTAGTGTTTCGAAATAAAAGGCTTTCAAGTGCTAGGATGCGAAATGAAATTAAATTAGTACATACTGTTTATTTTTTCTCAGATGTTCAAAATGCCACGTCTATATTTAGAATACACGGCCATATCAGTAGATCTGTAAAGTACGACACCTCTTGCCCTCGACAAGGACATTTTATTTTGAGCCGTCTGTCTTTTCATCAGTGTTTTTTTTTCAATTATGACCCGCTCTTAAACAAATAACATGTTGCTTTTGGAATTTATTTTTTTATTGTATTTCGAATCACTGAAAAGCTAACTTGAAAATGACCATTGCATGATTATATTTGTTATCAGTATGCTTGAAAAATATGAGAAAATTTACAGATGGCGCGTTCTAATTTAACTCACTGCAGCGGTAACTGATTCCCAATGTTGTATAGGGCTGAATAGGGATTACACAAAAAAATGTTGTCAATATAGCTTCAATAATTATGAGAATTCAATGTTTTGGAAAGAGCAATTTTATACCCCGCTTAATTATCGAAATGAAAAATTTTCAAAATTTTTATCATTTTGGAAGGATCATATTATTGGCATATGGCTCAAGTAATGGTGACGTTTTCCACTTCCGGGCCTTATGGTAGCAGTTACAATATAACCTTTTAAACCATATGAATTTTCCCCCAAAAATGCATATTATTGATACACACTAATACAAACACTATAGACCATTGCATGAATCAGACATGTGGGTTAAATCATGCGAACGACTTCTAATTACATTTTCACAATTATATTTATTCACCCCTTACACCTGCTACAAAAACTGAATAATAAAAATACAACTGTGCACTGATTCAATAGACCACTTGCACGATCCCCGAAATGCATCTCATTCGGGGCCCATTTCCATCCGGGAACTTTTACCAGCCTCAAGTCGGCTAAAAACATACAGTTAGGAGCGTAACGAAAATACCATAAAACTTACGCTATCTGTGACGTTGCACTATAGTTGTGTAATCGTCCGTCAGGTGACAAGTAGGGCACAGTTACGATCGAAAATATCACGTTTTGTCGTGAATTTCAACACCAGTGCCTCGATTGTTTTTTTGTTCCATAGGTATTCTTCTACATTTTTGTAAGATTAACTTCACGTGAAAAGGTACTTTGTATTGTAGTTTTAGGCACTGTTCGGCGACGCGAACGAACAACAAATTGTTTTGTAAACATGACCTCTGCTACAAGTTCCCGGATGGAAATGGGCACCGAATGAGATGCATTTCGGGGATCGTGCAAATGGTCTATTGTAGTCGATACAAGGCCTCAAAGAGTGACATTACTTACAGGGGGATAGGACATGCCAACCTAACAGCAACAGCGAATTCAAACGGCATCAACTTCCGGGTGCTAGTCTTTTTCAAAGACTTAAAGATGGCAGGCCGCTCTTACGCAGACTTGACTAAAGACTAGGCCTGGTCACGAATATTTAAATCTAAACGGCCGTTATTGAAAATTACACTATTTTGCAGCGGGGTTAATCCACTAACCCCGACGGATTTTGAAGTCAATAATTTAATCCAAAATTATCATGATATTACTAAGAAGTATCGAACTAAGATTTAAGAGGAGATTTTGTAATATAACTGAGACAGAGACTGCCATAGTAAATGCAGGTAACAGTTCCTCAAATTACCGTTTGGAAATCCCCAATGACTAAATCGAGCAAGTCGTGTCCTACCCCCCGATTTCTTATAAAGTAATGTATTCATCTGCTGTATTTAAATGCTACCGTTTTTATTTCAAAAGAAAATCATAACTTTCTTTACGTACATAAAACCTGAGTAGTAGTGTAATCAACAGCAGTATGTGAAAGAGAAAGGGACACCCTACTCACCCATGACCCTTGTCCCTTCCTCAAAAGAGATAACAAAGAGATGGCGAAGTAGGAAATTTCAATTTTCTCCCTATGATCCCCTCTTACCCTCGTCAGACCCTTACCCTTAAATGGATTTCAGAAATCACTGACCAAACGTTAGTTCAAAAATATTGCCCAATACTTATGATTGTCTTAAATTATGCGATGTTCTTTAAAAGCTCTTTATTGCAGTAGCAGGTTATCCTAAAAGAATCTATTTTTCTTTTCATGATATAGGTGTCACGATCGTGGATCTCCAAATATGGCGCCAGATTGATGTACATATTTCCAGTGTAGTCACTACCTGCAGATAATATAGAACTTGTAATCAATGTTCTGAAGCCAATCCAACACTCGACGATGGCTATCAGTATGTGGATATACATCCTATGTATGAGCCATATGTTTCTGGACGTCAGTTCTCAATATTCTGACCACCATAATGGTTTCGTTCCATTTCAAGAATATGGTGAAATTATTCCAGGACTTACATTTGAAGAAATCATGCGGATGTTTGCCAATGTTTTAAATGCGGACACATTGAAAGAATCTCTAGGTGAAGCATGTGATCGCATAAAACCCATCATAGATGTATTTTACCAATCAAGCAGCTCTGAGTCTAGCTCAGATCACAATAGCCGCACCATTAATGAACACTTTTACCATGAATCAGCGGGATTTGGAAAAGATTTCGTGTCGATGGTAGATTCAATTTGTTCACGTATCCAAGAGGCCTTAAGTTCGGGGACAGATGTTGATATTCGACAAGAAATATGTGAATTACTGGATCTCTCCAGTCACGGACACGAATATTATTACCACCCCAATGTGTACGACTATTACTATCCTGCCTATGAGGATGGTTTGCAATACAGTGTAATCAACATACGTGATGGGTACAGGTGGCTTTTGAATTCTTTCTTTTTATTGACCTTTGACATTTCATGGTCTTCTCCGTGGCGTTATTATATAGCATCGCCTCGGGAGCTTCTTAAAGATGCTTTCAAAATGGAGGTTGAGCGTGGTGACATGGATTGTGAAAGATTAACTCAAGAAATCAAGGAACAATCGGGCAGGGATTTTCTGGATCACGCTATACGCAACGCTTTTTACGAAGCACTTCGTTACCGTTTTTATCCAAGCGTATGTGATTCCAAGGATAGTTTTGACGAATGGTACGGCGAAGAGAAGTTTACTGTCGATATTATTAACACAGTGTTAATGGAATTGATAAAATCGCCTGTTGTAACAGACAAAAACGTCTGTGTGGTCCTTAAAGATTCCTTTGAGGCCTTCGACATGGACGAACGAGAGGTATTGCTGGAAATTCTAGATGGCGCCAAGAATAAGTATTACGATATTGTATTAGATGGAATATCATGTCAACCATTTTTAAACATATTTAAGGATAGTGATCCCTCTTTTGAACAAGCAATAACCAACTACACAGGTCTTTCTGGAATTGCCGAATTTTGTGCAAAGCTCACTCTCGTATACAATCAAGACGCGAAAGACAGCCAATATGAATATATTCCTAGCATGAGCCACTACGGCTATTACTGGGGAAGGGAAGCTGCTTCCCATTACGAATCCCTTCTTAGATTATCATCTGTATTTCTGGGAAGTACTCCTGTTTCAACAGGATTGTTAACAATATGTGAGACTGTTAATGATTTCGACGAAGAGGAACGCAATCTTTGCGAAGCTCTCTTATCCACCGAAGAAGGAAGCTGGAACTCATTTACAGATATTTGTGAAAACGACCTAATTGCAAAATACAACTACGATTTTTGGACAGATGATTACCATGCTAGCCAAGCGTTTAGTGTTATATTCAATTCTTTCTTTCTTTTTACATTCAATGGTGACTGGGACATGCCGTATCGATATGAATTCATCTCTATCACTCGACTTCTTCGACAAGCTTTCGACTTGTGGCCGAATTACAACACGATTTGTCAGAAGGTTGAAGAATGCTTGGACGAGCCTGGTATTCTTTTGATTGAAGGCGCCATTAAGCATACCTTCAAATATTATATTCGGGACTACCTTTCTTACGTGTGCTATTTCGACTTTGAATTAACCCCTTCACCCAATATCACATATGCCGATTATGCCGATTCAAATGTTATCCTTGCTGATATTTTGCAGTTTCTTCTCGACTACCAGGACAGAGAATCGATGTGCTCCTCATTACCGATGAACGTTAGTGAGACAGAATCTGCAGCCGCATACGCAGCAAAGGCATTTCTTGATGTCATGGAGAATGAAGTGACCTGTCAAAAATTTCTGAATATTCATGAGGATAAGGACGGCTTTCTCGATTCAATGTATCGCTTCACTGGATACAATTCTGTTGAAGAGTTCTGCAACTACCTTGCTAACGCATATAGATCAGAAAATCCTGAAATTGATGCGGCGTTCTTTCAGGATAAGTACTTAAGCGATCCATATAGTATGTACCTGGACAGTGGTAATATCTTTAAAGATGTACATTATACAGATTTGCTCCCTGTATCTGTCGGAATGTTGCATAGTAAGACAGTTCGAAAAAGCATTGATCTGCTTTGCACTATTTTCAAAGAGAACTTGGACTATTACAGAAGTGATACGGATATCTGTGATGCCATCCGCTCTGAGTCGCGAAGTTTTCAAGATGAATGTGAGATATGGAACTGGCTCACAAATGACGGGTATAATGGCCCAGACACGCAGTACTTTAGTTGGCCGTGGGATGCCTTTGAACGATGGCTACCTTACTGGTTCCATGACTACAGTGGATTTGATCATATGTTCTACATGTACTATAATTGGGAATTGGAAGAGCCTATGAGATTGGATTTATCGCAAATCTTGAATAACATTTTAGGATTTTCTGACTGGGATGCAGATTCAACTTGTTACCGCCTTGCTGATCTAATCGTCAAAGGAGATGAGGATTTGACGGTCGGACAGGTCGTTGAAGAGGTACTTGATTATACACTTGGCCATTTGTCTCAAATGGCACCAGTGTTGTGCCTTGCAGATCATCTACCTCTACCTGATTATTATGAAGCACCACATTACTCCACGCCAACACCTGGACAAGATGGATGGTGGCCATACAATCAAACATATTGGCAACATGTTCATCTAGGACCTGTAGAAGGTCCCTTGGTAGGGAAAATATTTGCATATCTGGCCGGGTATGATCCAAGTGAAAACATGTGCCGATTCATACTTACTGCTGACTCTGTTTCTACAGAGGCTTTGAAAATCGAGGCCTTAAAAACAATATCTAATCTACGCAGCCATGATGGTCATTGCAAAATGTTTGCACAGTTTATTGACAAAGAGAGACAAGAAACGCACGGGGATCATCCAAACCTAGCGGAGCTGACTGGTTTTGAATCCATCGACAGTATGTGTACTGCAATAGTCAGTGCTTTTAATGAAAACAACGTTGATCACACTCGGGATCTGCAGTTTGATTGGTCCAATGTTACTGAACACTTTAAGTATTATTATCCAGATAAATGGGAGCAAAGGATTCCAGGTGAAGTCATTCCCGGTGCATCATTTCTGGAGCTAGTGCAACTCATTGGTAATGTCTATAATAGAAGCATGCATTTTGGGATAGATACCATATGTCGCATTTTAAATATTAAATCGCACGACAACGATTTCCCGTTTGAATATGAAGTGTGTATGCTCGCTGATAATATTGACAATTACGACCGTTTCACAGATTATTGTCATCACACAGCTTCGGAGTATCATATCTACTATGACCACCATGACCACGGCAACATTGACAATTACTCTCCAGGCTTTTATAAATACCTAACCGATTGGTTATGGAATTTAGCATACAAGGATGATACTGATGGGTACTATGATGATGACATGTACATGGGCTTGATTGGTGACATGAACCATGAATTTGGAATGGACCTTTCTAGCATGTACGACATCTGTTATAAATTTGAAACATTGTACAATAACAAATCCGCGTCGGTGGAGAATATTGTGCACAACTTTACAAAATCATTTTTGCACTTTGCCGTCAATCATTTATCCGTAATATGCGACTCACCCTTTAGGAATAATATTAATGTTTCACTACTAATCCTAGAAAGGTCTAGTTTGGGATATTTGCCAGAAGGCAACATTCATGGATACATTCCTGACATTTTAGATTTCCTGGGAAACATGGACGGCACAATCTGTGAGAACGCCGGATCGGAGGCAGTTGATTCGATGGAAACCAAACTGTTTGCTGTTGTTTCTAATCGAGATACTTGTGTTGAAACAATAGAGTTTATCAATATTCTGTTCTTCGGCTCTTTAGTTGAGGAAATGACTGGTTTTACAACTGCTGACGGTCTTTGCGATTTAATTGTGGAATCATTCCAAACTCAATCTGATAAAGCTATCGACATTTCAATACTGAGTGAGTACATATTGGGCAGTCCATATGCTGAGCCAACACCTACTTCAGATCCAAAATACAAATCGCGTTTTACAGAAGCATTGCTCCAGATTTTAGCACGAATGTTCCATGCAAATAATGTACAGGAGGCGCTACAGACATTTTGCCAAATTCTGGATCAAAACGGTCAGATTGATAACTTCGGTTTCGAAATAGTGAACATGTGTACAAATGTAAAAGAAAATAGTGTAGACTTTAATAATGAACAATGCTGGCATTCGTCAACTACCACTGGTTTGGAATAGACAGTGCAGTTGATCATATTAACTATGCTGATGGTTATGGTAGCTACTGGAATATTTCTGAAGAATATTGGGCACCTCCTCCAGAAGTTCAAGTGGTGTATGATTTTGCACGAAGGCAATACGGTTTTGATATGCACAATCCATATGCCATATGCGAAGCAAGTGGAGAAATACTCACAACGCCAATGGAAGAACATTTGCACACCATACAAGAAGGTATGTCTTTAGTTTTTGTTGACTTTCTTGAGGACACGTCATGACCTATTTTGCTCGGATATAAATCCGTATAGCAGCACTGGACTTTCAGTCGACTTTCTCGGGGAATTGCTTTCGTATTTAGCTGATTTTGAATCCTCTATGGAAATATGCGACGAGTTGACACACTTACTAACACTGGAAGAAAATGAGAATCCGTGTGCCGATGATCCCAACGACGATGCTTTAAAAGATATTGCCTCAAATGTTGTAGATACAGTGATGGCGATTATTGACGACGTAGTGATATGCATGGATGTCGTCGAAATTGCTCTCAGGTACTATGACGAATATTTGTATCTTGTAACTGGTTACGAAAATGCCGAGGATCTTTGTAATATGATTGTAAAAGCATTTATCGGTTTGGAAAGTCAAGAATACAATCCACCGCTTATACCTCCAGATTTTGTCGAAAGCCTTGACACATTTGAGCCTTTTAATGAACCTGGGAAACTTCTACCGTTTCTAACCTTTGAAAAAGCTGTCAAATTTATGGGTTTCCTTTACAATCAACCCTCACTGCAAACCATCTTTGTATACCTGTGTAAACATTACGATCACACTTTAAATATGTTTGGAATACCAGAGGATATTAAGATTTACGTAAATGAAAGCTGCAAGGTCTTAAGAGATGAGGACATCGAGAACGCTGTTTCTTATTGCAAACAGTATTCTCGTTCCTACGATGTAAGGGAGTGATTATCCAATTGGTCTGAGACAGATCCAATATAACACATGGAATAGTGAAGATCTTACTGCCTCTGTGGTAAAAAAAGTCACATTAGACAACCAAAATATTCAATGCTGCTATACAAAATTTAATTAATTCTGAAAGAACTTAAGGTATATCTTACAAGCTCTCGATGGCTTGATTCGATTGGAATACAAATGCCATTGCATATGTAACGACTGGAATTCAATTGAAGATTTTATAAATCCCTTTCGGCTGTTTGAATCACTAACGTCTGATGCCTCGGATTTCAACTCGGATATCAATGCCATTTGGGAATTGGTTGCAACTCTGAGTGGGTTATTAGACCAATAACAATGAATTTGATTGTGAATCGATTACAAAAGAGGTTTCGGTAGGAGGTTCTAAGCGAAAACCGGCAATGGAAAAACTGTTGCAGAAGACCTGAAGGGAAAAATCTGGTACTACCTGAAGATGTTGACCGTGTACAGTAGCTGTACATGAAGTGATGGAATTTATTCGCATTTTAGGCGATGGAAAGATATTTAACCAATCGACGTTCTAGCACAATCAAACCCCCCCCCCCCCCCCCCCCCACCCCCTGGTTACCCGACTGCTTTAAAACTGTGTCAGGCGTTTGTGGATCTCGTGGGCGTTTAAAGGTAAAAGTACTAACTCAAGTCTTTTCCTTTTCCATTTTACAACTAGAATTGCGCGGTTCGACGGTTTCGCGATTTGCGATGGGGGTACCAAGGTTAAGGTTGTTAGGTTCCGTACGGGAACCTTATCAGACGTGACTGTAGTATTAATAAACTTTGGGACCTACCTTGTGCCCCTGTCTAACAAACCCCAAGTCCCCTTTACAAACATAGCAGTGTCCACTTTAATAAACTCCCCAGAGTCCTTAGGTCCTAACTTCCACAGTGTCCTTTCCAACATACTCAAAGGTACACATTTTGCTTCTACTATCCAAACGGCTGGGCTGATTAACCAAAATTTTGAATCAGATGTTTTTGGTGATATGCTTCTATGGAGGATATATAACATCATATGAAACGTTGGATCAGGATCGAGTCACCCCACCTTTAGATATCAAATGGGCTGAATTTCTCATTTACAAATTTTTGGATTATAAACTAACTCTTTTCACAACAAAAGCAAAATTATTAAGTTCATTTATTAGTTAGCACAGTAAATTGCCAATTAGAAGGACAATAAACATAGGCAAGGGAAGTCATTAAGTGGCCAGGGACATTCAAGGATATGATGCATGCATCTGCAACATATCCCACAACACAATATGGACTTGGATCAGATGAGGTCTACATTTATTGTACTATACCAGACCAGCGTTAATCGGGATAATTTGGCACAATTATGGGGAATATTGCATTTGATTACTCGATTGTTTCACATACATTGAGGACCACAAATTAGGTGCTAAGCTTTGAGGATAAGACATTTAATCCATTTCACATATACCAATAACACATAGGAGGTATTTAAACTGCAGGACAGATGTTACAATATTTACCAGCATTATTTAAATAAATGAGTTGATTCTTTGATTCTTCCCATTCGCAGGCCAAATGCAAGTTGAAACCATCTCGCTAAAAAGGGTAAACATTGGGGTCCGATTCAAAAACACAACAACTTATATCATTCTTCAGTACACATAAAAAATGTTCCCTGTTGTAAATCATACCCAGATGCCTTCAGATTTCCAATATTTTTTTGCATTTTATTCACCATCTTCTCCCCCGAAGCACACTCCATTATACCTTCTCCGTAAAATATGCCCCATTTAGGGAAATGGACCTAGGCGTAAATCCCGGGAGGGATGTGGGTGATAATCCCCCCCCCCAATATTTTGATGATGGGGTGTTCTATACGATCATTCCTCCCCCCAATGTTGATGCCTTTTCATGGTGTTTTTGAACGCAAACAATACCTCATATTTTTAACCATATAGTTTAAAAAAATGGCAAATTTTCCCGCGCGCTTTGCGCGCATTTTTGTTATTTACAATTAACATTTAACGATAGAGCTTCTAAATGGCGATTTTTTTACGCGGCTTCGGCGCGCACATGTGCTAGTGATGGATTCTTTTCAGCAAGCCCCGTTTTCATTCAATAAATTTTTTTCCATCAACGGCCCATCCCCCCAATTCCAAAGAAATTTACCCCTGAACTTGGAATATTCGCATTCGCAGTCTCTAATTTAATATCATTTTCTTTAAATACCTTGCCTCAGAATTCATCAAAATCCACTTGTTTCCTTCCTCCACCACAACACAACACGAAGCCTGTCGGCGTCTAGAAAGAGACTTCAAACACATAACAGATTCAATTTCATAGCCCCAAATACCTGCGGTCCGCAACAAAATCATTGACAAAATTCAGTTCCACTCACAATGCAAAAGGCAGTACCTACCCTCACTTACTGTCTGCTACCCACACATTTTTGGACCCTCAAAAGTAGACCAATTTTAATATACAGACTCACGTCTGATAATTACATATATCTAAATAAAAGTAACAGTCACTATTTTCAAGAGTTGATCAAGACGGTAAACTTCTCGATTTCAGACTGCCCAATTAAAGTTTGTACCGAAGAATACAATCCACAATGCGGAACAGACGGCAAGACATATGGTAATATGTGTCATCTGGAAGCCATGATGTGTACTGATCCTAAAGTGCAATTACAACACCAAGGAGAATGTCGACCAGGTAAACAATTGACTCTTTTGGTCTATGTAATTTCAGTAATTTTTCGGTAATAACTCTTTCGGCATTCTTTTCAAGGCAACTATTTTAGGTAGCTTAAAAAGCGCTATAGTAAATCCAAGCGACCGTGAGACTGCCGAAACTTTTTGGACACAGTCCATTTTTCGGGGAGGAGGTATTTTGTATCCACAGAATGAAAAATATCTCTAAGGCCAAACTGGATATGTTTTACGCTTACCGCCTAAGCTTTTCATGCACTCATGCGCTATAAAGTTTATGCAGAAATTTGCAAGTTGTGTCTTTGTATTTTTCAATAATTTTATCGTAAATATTGTTGTATTCAACATTTTGCTGCTATAAGATATGTTTTAAAACAACTTACCCCTCATTAATGTTCACTTGGGTCGGATATCAGTTGTGGCTGCCATGAATGAAGAGACGGCGTTGTGCGTGGATGATTGTAAAATGTTTTGCAATCAATTACGGGACCACATGTCTCACGCTCGTGGACAATATTAAATTAAATTAATTTTATTATTCTAAATGAGAATGTGTATAGATTTTATAATCACTGTTGCTCATAAAGTTGGAATAAAATATTTTTACCACTTTTTATGGAATGATTCTTACAATGTGATATAGGTTGAATATCGCCACACTACTTGATCGATCAGTCTCTTCCGAACAGATCACCATGAACTTAGTCCACAATGAACACTTTACGAACTATGACCTTAGCCTGAAAGGAACGGGAGTATTTGAACAGCAGATTCAAAGATTTTGTTACAATTTTTCACATCAGGCAATTTTACAGATAACACATTTTTGGATGATTTCATGCATCGAAATGTTCAATAGTACTCTTTTAAATGTCAATCAGTCACTAATATAGAGCATGGCCACCCCTGGCATGAATCAGTGCGTCAAGATGTCGTGGCTCTCGTCCATAAACACAACATTTCACCAGTGTCCGGGCTCTTCTGTGCTCCCTAGTCCAGCGAAGTCGATTCAACTCTGTGTGTGAACGTGAGTGTGAACATTTCGAACATTCGTTCTTGCTCGTTAACCATGTTGACAGCAATCTCTGATGGTACAATAGGGAGGGGAGGAAACGTGGATTTCCACAAAGGACGAAGACGGCTCGCTGGCATTTCCGGGCTTCGGCCACAGTATAAGCAGTCGGCGATCATCTGTCTTCTGGTGTTAATCGTGGTCGTCTGAGGGATTTACCAGACCGTACTCTGCGAATTCCCGAGCGAGGAGGAGGAACCAGCGACTTTAGCTTGCTTTGTATTCTTCCGTCGGAGTGAAAGCACTCTTCGGCGTACTGACAATGCCGCTGGACGAGGCATAGATTTGGGAACCTCTGTGTCAGTTTATGTTGTTACTTTAACAACCAGTTCTGAAAAAATGGGTCCCTTGTACACAGGCTTGGAGCAGGGAAAAGGAACAAACAAGAGACGTCTGGCATTTTATAGCTCCCAACAAAAGGCATTGTTACGTAATTCGATATTATGCATGGATTCACTTCACCTTGATAGTAATAGAAATACGTTTTAAGATTGGGTCTGAAAAAAAATTATTCCAACTTTATGAGCAAGAGTGGACATGTAGGCCTGCATTAATTTGCGACACTGGTCGGTGATTGACATAATATTTATATATGAGGTCTAAACACCTGTACAAGAAAAGTGCGTTTGAAACATATTCGATCGTAGGCATTCAGGGCTATAGCTTAGTCCGAGTACATACTGTAAAGAGTGTCGTATTAAATGCAAATGCATCGTGAACTAACAAGTAAAGAGAGACATTTACATTTTGACACTGTACACGATTAAAATTAACAAACGATTAGTCTGGGGTTAAATGTTTAAATGCGATTTTTAACCCAGGACACCCTCCTCAATTTTAACCTTCTCTCAAAAAGGGAAGATAGTTTCATGGTCGCTTGGATTCACTACATGTATAATCACGTTGATGTTAATGTGAACATCTTTGACAGAAGGTTAGTATAGACCGCAGAAACCATTGTTTATATGCCATATTCAATTGGGAAGTTCGTCGACAAATTTAATTGTAAGGTGATTAGAGTTTTGGAGAGTTAAGTGATTATCGTCAAGGTGAAATTTAAACCCAATCGCTATCATAACCCCTGTTAAATTCTGCAATACATATTGCCAATTTTTCATTATTTACCAAAAAAGAAGGATTTTATACTAAACTAAAATAATACTGAAATAGTTACATCCGATATGGTCGACTTGCTTTTGCCGCGTTTTGCTTCTTTTTTGTAATTACGAATAATGTTGTCATTGTTCAGATTGTCGAATAGCCCTGTGTTAAGATTTATGATCCGCAATGTGGGAACTGATGGAGAGTGTACGGAAGGCAAACATGTGGTGAGTTGGAAGCGCGGCCTGCGAAAAACCTGCCCTAAAACCTGAAAGTAGACCGACAAATAGCGTCAAGAAGGTAACAAAACAAGGAGACACACGCTTAATTTTTGCTATTCTTTTTTCCCCCTTTTTCACACTTTATCTCGTCGTTCATCTTTGTCTATCGTCTTCTCACCATTTACCGCAAATAATTTCCTTTTTATCATCACCTTTTGTTAACTCCGCCTCCTGCACGTAAATAGTACCCCTTTGTTTTTTTGCCTTTTATTCCCAATACTAGAATACCTCGTTGTATTTCGCCGCAGTAGAGTTTGTTTTACGTTACATCCTTGTTTCATCCAAACCTTCTCCTGACTGTATGAGCCATCGTGAGTGCCCATAGATAGTCGATTGCGCTGGTGTATGTGGTGGAATCAGCGAGAGAAGATTGTTCTGGGACATGTAATGGTCAGGCAATAACGGACTGCAATGGTGACTGCCAAGGAGATGCCTTTATCAACGACTGAATTACTGGTCGGGGACACACCGACGAGAGGCAACCGACTTTGGAAACGTGACGTGACATTGCGGTGTCTGTAATAAAGGATAAGCCGCTCTAACTTATCGCCTGCAAGTCGACTGCAATGGTGACTGTGGAGGAGTGGCCGACTATGATGAATGCGGAGAATGTGTGGTACGTATGTTTGTATATGATAGAATTAAGTCGAACAAAAAAATCACGGGGAAGTGTTCCAGAATGCTAAAGTTCAATATTCTTCACAACGTATGCGGTTATTTCGAGGATTAGCTAATTTCAATATTTCATTACAAATCGTCTGGATGAAAATCTCTGTTAGTGGCTGGAAAACTAATGTTGTTGTTTTGTTGTTGTAGCTTTCCTTTGTTTCACTCTCTCTCTCGCTCTCTTATATAATTTTGCATTATTTGCGGTTTAAGGTTGGAACACTGGCAAAGCGCGCAATAAGAATGACGCCCCTAGATTGGACTGAACACCCCCCAACAGTGAATGCGATGCGCAGTTGGCGTTGGATGGGTTGTGGTTGTGTGTTGGACGATTTCATTTATTAGATGAAAACTGGCAGTATCTACAAAGACTGTAATGGAGATTGCCATAGTCCAGGTTGGGTGACTGCTTTAAATTAATACAACGCAAATCCAGTAATAAACATAATCGGTGGTTTATGATACCAAATGACCAAGGATTCTTTAAAAAACTAAATGAGCTGCTACTTTTTTCTTTTTCTCCACACTTTTTGAAACGGATTATTCGGTATTGCGACCTTTAACAGGATCGAATAGGGCGGCCTGGGCAAGGGGAAGGACTGAATTGCGACCAATGCATAGAGGGCAAACAGGCCGAGCCGACCAGTTCGGTTTAAAAGGGTGAGGCGGAGGTGAGGAGGAAGATGATACCAGCTGCGTAGGATGTGACGGGTTTTTGTGACGAACAGGTGAATGATATTGTCAAACTTTTAATTTTATTCAGGGCTTTTTTTGGGTGAAGTATTATCTGCAAATATTGAGACGTTATGTGCAACTTTACAGGACGGGATAGTTGTAAGCAAGCAAGAGTGACTTTCTTTCACAAAGAAAAACAATTCAGCACATTGAATATGTGGGAGTAAATTATGATGTCACAATTTGTTGGGTTGCGGGTTATTGGCGATCAGGCGTACTATTTGGGCCGATGTAATCCTAGATACACAATTGGTAAAAACTGAATCATGTCTTTCTGAGCCACCGATTGCAATTGCGTTCCCTGTGTATGTTACTCAGCCTCACCTTTCGTATATTTCAGTGGAAAAGTGCTGGATGCATTGTTGGGTAATAATGCCGGAGGAGACGGAAACAAATGCGTTTAAGGTTTTCCAATATTCACCCTGCTGTAAGCGCCATCGGGAAAGTGAGTCAGTGAGTGTGGGGGGGGGGGGACCCTTTTCCTGATCCTTATACTGATTGTCTTTCGCTTCATACTGTGCTAGACTTTCAACAGGAAGGAAAGAAAATTAATTAACAAAAAATCATAAAACCGGCGATCTGAAACAAAACTTTAGACGATTTTGTTTCACTAATTTATAGTAAGGGGGTCTAGAGCAATACAGAAATCGTGCCTTCATCTCTTTTAAGCCAATAATCGAGCAAAAAGTTACCCTTCTGGCAATAATCTTATCTTAAAATCAAATACTATAGTAATTTTCTTTTTCAAATAACAGTTTGTAAGTTATATGGCGCTGGTTTGAATAGTCACTCTACTGGCATTCATTGTGCATTTGGCGCGTGTGAAAACACCATGAAGTTACTGGAACTCAAACGGACCGCAAGAGTCAAATTGTGCGACAGGTGAACTAACTCCGGGTATGTATTTATCTAAATTGTTTAAAAAGGGCTATTAGCTTGTTCAAGGTTAATGTTAAACAACACCAAGACACTAAACATGTGTTAGGGTTAAAAAGGTCAGCCCCTTCAGGTCGTCTTTTTATTAACCGCTTTCAGTGGGAAAAAAAATAATCAAAAATATGATACAAATTGACGGTTTAGTTGTAGACGGTGTTTATTAGACATGGAAGAAGAGTCTATTCAAGGTCGGACGCATCCAAAAAAGCTCTAGGTCTCAAAGGTCCCAAAGACAATTGTATCAGAAGAAACTGCCTTTTGTGAGTGAAAATAAGGGAGGACAGGAAATACACAATTTAAGCACTATGAATTTGTATCTATCTCGGTTTTAAGCAGTTCTATGTGGACCTGGTATTTGTGCCAATGTAATTCACTTTTTCTAGGTTTCAATATTAAGTTCAAAGTCATTTGGCTTATGTACACAAAGGCAAGGATCATTACAGTATTAGGTTTTGCGTTATTGTGTTGGACGGTTGTTTATTAACAATGGCAAATTATAATATCACAACACTCAGATAAAATATTCGTAAATCGGTTTTTGGCCAAAATATCGCATGGTATAGCTTACTCTTGAGAAAGATTTGACCAAAGATAGCATATTTGGAATTTGATTTTAAAATATTGGTGCCTTATGGTTTGACAAATGGCATATAACTGTAGTATTAGTTCTTCGTATTATTCCTATGAATACACCTTTTCGAAGTATTTATTTGAACAAATTTTTATCATTTCTTGATGCATGGTCCTAGTATTCTTTTAATCTTTAAACTGAACATATTTTAACTGAATTACTTTGCCAGGCTTGTTGCGAGGTTACGGGTTTAAAAGTTGAAGGGGAACTGCAGTAGATGAAGCCGTGCCACTAGCTATCTATGGTGCAGGTAACGGTATTTAGAGGATGGTGACAATAATTTTAGGTGTAAATAGCAAATTTCTGAAAACACTTTCGCATAGGCCAACGAAGTTTCGAGACTAAGCCGTTAAGCCTGGTCTCTTAATTACGTATAATGCCTACATCTAACTAAGATAGAAGTGCTCTTGAAGATGTGATCGTATACGTGATTGAGATTACAAGCCGTACAACTCATTGCTCACTTATTTCCTCTTCTTCTGATCCATATCCCTAACGTCCCTTAACTGCATTTAAATGCGCTTTTGAAAAAAAATCACGTAGCGGACCCTTGCCTTGGTTAGGGGGAAATGCCCTAGATCTAACAAAAAATAACGCTACCTCCTTTTTTGCGGTGATTTTCCTCTAGGGACGTTAGGGATATAGATCCATCTTGAGTATTTGCTCTTTGTGAGTACTAAGACGTGTTTTCATAATTTTGTTATTTACACACGATTTTCAACTCTGTTTAACGTATTTCAAAGCAATGTGATCATTTTTTTGCACACATTACAATCGACCATGGTTTGTTTTCGCGTAGAAATTGTACATTTTTCATCGTAAAATTTACTGTTTCTAACAAGGAAATTCAATAATCTCTACCATAAGCACATAACAGATGCTCATCTATGTTTATTTGAAAATGCACAAAAATTATGTGTATATGTGTCGGAGTTGGCATAGTATTAAAACGGATTTGGTAGCTGACTTGAACAGCGACCGATCGAAAATTCGATTGATTTTTTGTTCAGTGTAAATATTGGTAATATGTTGTTAATTGTTGTTAATCATGTTCTAGACAAAGTCCTTCAGTGAGCCGCAACACGAAGGCAACGCTTCCTTGAGGCAAATGCATTGGCTATCTATTTTATTTTTACCGTCTTTCAGAACATTCTCACAATTTAGACAATTTTAGAACATTTAGACAATTTGCATTGTCTATTTATTTTTAACGTCTTTCAGAACATTCTCACAATTTACCGTTGTCTTTATTTATATACCTTTAGATATGTCGTTAACAATGGATCCAACAGAAGTAGATTTGCAAAAGGATTTAGATATGTTTCCTGTCACTCTTCAGGCGAGTGAGGTCTTGGCATTTCGAGATGTCAAGGAATTGTTCGACAGATCTGCTGAAGTAGCCGGCACACTGATCCTTGGTAAGGAAAGTCTTTAGAAAAAAAAGAAAATCTGAAAGTAAAAATTGTATCTGCTATTGCTACGAACGAGACATACATTGTTTCACCATTGCTGTTGTATACCCATAGAGCTCAATTTATTTGTGTAACTCTACGTGTGTACCTGACAAAAGTCAGTTGTAATTTCCACTAAAGTAGGTGATTGATTTAGGTTTTCAAACCATATAGCGATGCTTTGACTGATCAAAATAGGAAAACCGGTCATTTAAACGACGAATCTTAAATGCGTTAAAGGCATACATTTGTTGGATGAAGTTCAACACAAAGTGTAATTAACGAATCTTGCAACATATCAAACCAATGACAAAGCTTTACACTAAAATCGCAATATATTTTTAGTTCATTTCTTGCATTTACATCATTAAAGTACTTGAAAATCAACATGTAATTTGCGTCAATATGAGCAGAGTTATCTGTTTTCATTAGGTTAGCTTTGGTTTTAGGATTTAAAAAAAGTCATGACAATCAATTACTTTTAGTTTGATTTCATTGAGCTTTTGCTTTCTTCTAATATTCAATTTCCAACTTGTACAAAATTGTCATTAAAACATGTTATAGAAGTTTGACAGGATATTATAAAAACGTTATCAAAGTTCTTCAAAATTTATTAAACACAGTTTAGCAGGATTTGCATTTATAGAAATGATCAATAAATAGACCCTATGCAATAGGCAGCCATGCTGTGGGGCAAGGGAGCCACATTACACGACTACAATACATCCACCTGTTATTGAATTCCAGAGATGCTTAATTTGTACAGGTGATCTATTATACTCTTG
>JAMKCH010085886.1:0-51402 GCA_023653785.1 Ophioderma brevispina
GTTGCTTCCATTGCACTTAAGATGTTCTGTGCACTGGAAAATGACACTTAAAATATTCTGTGTCATTTTCTTTGTTGTTTCAAGCATTCAGAACATACCAATAAATCACATTTTTGTTGATGAAACTATTTTAAGCTGGTTTTGTTTAAATTATTGATGTTTTTCTCACTTAAAATTAGTTATTAATAGATTTTCAATTGATAATTAATTTTGGTGCTACATAATTTTTATATGTATGAAAAATATTTTTCTTTGTTTTAGGTTACACTTTTTGTCTCACCCTTTACAATAAGTACCTAATATGAAAGCCCTTTGGAAGACCTTGTCATTATATACATCTTATATCCTAACCCCCATGTCTCATATTATTCATAAAAATCTTAGCAAAAACAAGATTCTTCTTGCAGACAAACATCTATATAGCCACCGTAATCCATCCATTACTAATGGAAGCAGTGGAGCGAACTTCAAGGACGATTGTTGTTTTTCGATGTGTTATTTGTTCAACTTAACTGGAGGTGAACTAACTGGCAAGGACAACAGTTTAATTCACAGTAGAAAACACTTGGAGATGTTAAAGTACCAATCTGTTTGCTTCTTGAATAACCAAGAAATGTTTAGTCTGATGAATTTTAAGATTTTGAATTTTTAAATCCTAATGTAACATAAAGAGTCACAGGCAATTTTGAAAAGAGACTTCATTATTTTTTGTCAAAATCAATATTTGTTTGCATGTTTGCAATGTTTTACATGTGCCTGTTACCTAAAATGATTATGTCCAAATCAATACTTTGTATATGAAATAATTTTGTTATAAACCTTCTCTGGCAGTTGATAAGACCGAATAAAAAAATACGAATAAATTTATTCGTCATTTTCAGCACTGGTGGCTGCCATCTTTGTAGGCAGACAAGAAATTTGGAGCATTAAAATATGGTGAGATATCATATCCAGGGAGGTGGGAAGAGTTAAGAGTATTGTTTGGCAACAGTTGATCATTGTATATTATATTGGCGAGTTGGGAATGTTTGTACTTTAGAGTGGGGGTAGTCACTAAGAGAGGTCAAATATGGTGAGTTACTCATTATTGGCAGAGTTATTAAGTTTGGGATGTTGCGTCTTATGTTGATGTATTGGGGATGGTTTGAAAACCCTACAAAATTGAAGGCCTTTTGTAGAGTTTTAAATGTGGTGAGTTAATTCAGAGTGTTGCAAGAGTTATGTTTGGTAAACATTCTGGTTTGGTGTGTTACAAAGAAATAAAATGGAGGTGTGTACTTGTCAAGTATAGGGAGGGTAGTTTAGAGGGGTGAATATATGGTATGGTGAGTTGGCACCTTCACAGTACAGAAAGTATTTGATGTAACATACTATTTCATATATTGAAAAGTAATGTTGGAAAGAAGCAAACAAAAAATGATGATACTCTGTGGTAACTCGCCACATTTAAACTCTTGGAATAACCTGCCTGCCCTAATTCAAAATGTAAACATTAACACCAGTCAAAACACACCACATCACACTTTTTCTTAACGCAACTCTTCTAATACTCTGAAGGTAACAACTCACCATATTTTAACTCTCAAAATGACTCCCCACTTCAAGTACAAACATTTCCACTAATCACTACAATACGCTACATCACAGCGTTTGCTAAATATAATTCTTCAAATGCGTTGCTTTTGAAGTGACAACTCACCGCATTTTAACTCTCTAAAAGATCTCCCTACTTTTAAGTACAAACATTCACAACATGACTTTCTGTCGATTGATTTTTATTTCCGTCGATTAATATTTTCTATATTATGTTCTCATTACATACAGCATATTTCAGAATCCTACACTGTGCAAATAAATTTGCCATGGAACATAGTTCATAATTCTAAAAAACATGTCCTATTCATTTGTATGTATAGTCTGGTAGCAGGCTGTAGCTATAATGTCTAATGGCGGCGCCCATGGCTAGGGAACAAATTTTTTTATTCGTATTAATAAATTTGATCCAACTGACTGTCTGGAGTGATTTTATTCACTGTACCTTAATTCATATGTGTTAAAAATTGTTCATATGTTAAATACATATAGATGTGTGTAGATGAATGCCTATTTCAGAAAAGAATTGTGACAGCGACTATTATCCTATAATTCCACATCCAAATGCATTCCTCCTGTTTTTTTTAATGACAAGCATAAAGGAGAGGCCCTTTTAAATTATATTTAAGACACCGCATTTTGACCCCATGCAATTTGTCTCTTTTTACTCCTAGAGCAATTTTAAGCACTGGCGACCAATTTGACAACTGATAAAAGTCATTTCACTTGGATTTCCTTGATTGATAAAAATAGTTAAAAAATTAAAATTAAACATTTTCCCCCCCCCCTTAAAACTTGGGATTTAGTCGATAACATACCTTGGATCACTATTTGGCCTGTTTAAGTGAGAGTTTTAGGTCTTTTATGAATGAGATCTAAAGGTCATTTTAAGGCACATGCGACACAATTTTGACAACTGATAAAATCATTGCATGCACTTGGATTTCATTGATGATAAAGAATAGTTTAAAAAATTAAAATTTAACATTTTCTTAAAACTTGGGAGTTTATTCGATAACAAACTTGATACCATATTTGGCCCTAAGGGAAGTTTGTAGGTCTGTATGATTGTAGATCTAAGGTCATTTGATATCATCGGCATCTTGATGTCATAGGCAAGTCCTGTTGATGTCATAGGCTCAAACAGTATGGACAGTGTATCATTTAAGAATAAGCTTACTCTTCATTTAATGACAGTAATTGCCCTTCCATCCACAACCAAAACAAATGCACAAAGTTGATGTGCTGTACACTTGTGGTATTTTGCCGACTCAACACTATACAGAGAAACATAGAATTTTTAAGATCAGTAAAAACGCATTTCTTCCCATACACAGCGTTTAAGTACTGCCATTTTATTAGGATAAAATGAGAATAAATCAAAACAAAAAATACCAATGCGACACTTTTGAACAATGAATTTTTTTCTTATTTATTAAATGATCATACGTTGCAATTGAAGAAATTTGATTGCGGGCAAATATGATTGTTCATAATAAATCTAGTTTTGACATGTCTTCTATGGGAAAAGCATAGAGGGCACTCTTTAACATACAAATCAGACCCTTTGGCCAATATGGCAAGGTTCCCACAATGGATTTTTCTGATTTTGTCAGAGATAATAGCTCTTGAATCTCCCTACCTATATCAGTTGCCAAAATATTGTGGCGCCCATGCTTAAAAATTGCTCAGAAGTAAAAGAGACAAATGCATGGGGTCAAATAGCTGTGAAAGTGTCCCACTGTGTAAATAAGTTACGATGAAGTGCGCAAAGCATGCATGGCATCTAATGCTTGGACAATTCGGTTGTCGAGGAATCACAAGATTGCGACTACGAATTTCGCAAGTTTACACTTAATGTATTTAAGGTAGTTTTTTTTTGGGATTTACGGCTTGCAGTGTTCTAGTGGATTTTGTTCAAAATTTAATGAGGTGTGGGTAATAGGGGATAGAAACAAAGCATGTCCGTATTTTATTTTTTCCCTCCAGTGGATTGAGATATTTCAAATTTATGGTTTCAATATCCCCTACCTTTGTAAATAGATGATTTGGCATTTTATAGAGTGAGTACAAATATTATGCTAATGACTGAATTGATGATATGGTGGTGAAAGATTATTGCTTGATGTTTCCATACTATAAGGACCTTCCCTCTTGGTTAGAAAAAATAGTGTAAAGGCATCTTCTCTGAATGCCTAAATCAGAAGATCAGAAAAATCATCAAAATTCACATTTTGCATATCGCTAATAAGTTGGGATCTAACATACCTACAAGTGCTAAGACTGTATGGAAAGAACCTAATAAGGACATAAATCTGATAGTGTGACTCTTGTGTCCCTCTTCATTAGCCACCTCCTATGCATTAATTTGGACACTTAAAACACATTTTGGAATGCAGATTTCATGCTTTTGAGCACTGCTGTGGTTTTTCCTTTTCTGTCAATTTTCAGTTGTCAAAACGTACTTAGGCTAATTCTGCAGGCTATTCCTCAAATTACAGCTATTCCTGTAATGCCAAATATTGGATGCATTGGTGAATCGCTGTTATTGGATATAAAAAATGATTAAAAAAAGAAATTATGTAGAAATATATATATGTGTAAAAGTAGTTCTCAAAATTGGTAGCTGTGCCATTCAGTTCATTCTTTCTTTAGAATGACCTCAACAAAGCCAATATTAACAGACCAAGAATCCCCACTCATGAGGATTCGTTTTGCCCAATCATCACTTTGATTCAAAGATATTTTTGTGTAACTGCAAAAATGCAGAAGGCACATGGGGATTACTCTGCGAGTGTGTGTGTATCTTGTGTGTGTGTATCTGAGTGTTGTGTATGTGGTCAACATGTTAACCCTTAATATATTGCATGCCGTATGAGTTCCGTAAGGGCTACGATAGGTAACTTGGTTGAAAGGAGAGGGGCGTCGGTGGGGTTGAACCTGTATGTGACCTATGTGACCTTTGGCCCATTCACAAACGCGATGGCAGACAACACTCCCGCGATGTATTTTTTAATAATTGATGAAGTTTATTCCATTACCTAACTCAATCTGTTTTTTTAGATCTTTGCATCATAAAAACCTCATGGAATTGTCAGTTCTATCAATATTTCTTTGGATGAAAGATATTGTTAAGAAGCATAAGGTTATTAAAATCAGTTTCATGCATTTTTCAGTCGATCAAAATATCATACTTGCCTAGGAGTACACTAATAGCATCAGCCTATAAGATAAAAATGTAAACGTGAGTACAAGATTTTAAAGTTTAATGTGCCTTTCAATTATTCAATTATTAATCTGTAGATTTTTTCAATTTGAATACATGCAACAAATCTTGTTATCGATTTCACATGTTAAGGGTTAAAAGAGAAAATTGCGATTAGATTACTTCTACTTTACTTGTCATGTGTCGTCGTGGGCGCTAATAACTGAAGCTAATATTGAGGTGGGAGCAAGGGACTCGTGTCAAGAACCACCCGACGCTAAGTCTTCCTTGCGAAGTATTTGTCTCAGGTGGGGAATTACATTCTTTCTAATACGGTAAAGGATGTAATCTGGATTGGGTTTACCAACAGTTCAACGTCTTACATTTTTTTTGCCATAGAAGAGAGGGAGAAAGAGGGAGGAGAGAGGGGATGTTTTTTTTTCACGTTATTTCCCCCCATGGTGCTCTTATGGAAAAGGATATTATAACCAACTTAAATTTTGCAAAAAATTTATTTTTTTTGCAAATTTGCAATAGACTTACATTCTCTCATGCGAATTAATGGCTGTAAAGCACTTGCAGGCCCGGAAGGGGAAACTCAATCAGATGAGTGCGTGGGTTGTTGGTCTCGGGAGCGTGGTGTTTGGGATTGTGTGTGTGCCTGCGTCATGTGTGCATGGGTTTGCATGTGTTATACCAGATTTTGTTCCAATCCAAAATTAAGTGTTCCACATAAATGCCAGTTTTTTTAACCTACAAAATTTTTTAGGCATATGCCATGGATCTTGGTTCAGGTTTTGTTGGGGGGGTATTTATTTTCGTTCCAAGGGTTCTACGAGTGACGCTAATGATGCCAGTTTTGTCAGTGAAATATACGCCTATGGCAGGCCTGATTCAAAACACCTTAAAGAAAAAATATATAATAAAAAATACACCTTAGCTATTGTAAGGAAAAGATGCCCCTTAAGGCATTCTTAACAATAGCAAAGGTGTAAGGAAAACGAATGCCCTAAGGGGCTTTGGCTGACCAGGTCTATCATTTTCCAATTTGAACTCCAAGACTAGCCGCACTCTTGAAATCAATTTTTATAGCCCCTTTGGGACTAAAAAAAATATTGTGAATTTGGTCCCCCTATCAGTTATACAGCAATTTCAGGTAGTCCCTTTTTCAGAACAAGCGTGGGTCCCCTCCCCCTTCCATTTCACGACTATGGCACCATTTATAAAGATGATCATGAGAGACCTTTGAATTGGTACTCATATTTCATGTGCAACAGAACGGGGGATCGGGGGAGATTTCCTCCACACCTGAAGGTAAAAAGATTTTTTTTTTTTTCACTTTTTTTTATTTCATGTATTATAACACACAATCTTTCCCATTACAAAAATAACAATAATCTTAATTGATATAATTCAGATACACCAAATATAAATCAATTAGCATTTGTTCCCGCACTGACGGCCATCATCAAGGCCAGGCATGGATCTACATGAATAGATTTATAGGAAAAACACAACTCCCAAAAAGCACCAAATTTTAAGGAATAAAATTTGGAAAAAAACATACAAAACAAACCCCCCACCCATACCCATGTCCTGAATACCCACCAGCAAGGAAAATAATTCCTATTACATAACAAATTGGAAGATAGGATCCATTCAAAACATGCTTGGACAACATACAGGAACAAAGACAATCCCTTTACACAGAGCAAGCAATAATGCAAGAGGTGAGAAATTTTCATTCACATATGACCCACTGGACCATAAAAAAATAGAAAAGTGGATGGAAAAAGTTGGTACTCAAACTATTAGGCTTGATCTCAAGTAATTAGACCTTAAAAGGGAACAAAAAAAAATAAACCGCGTAAGACATAATTGCCTAATCATACTTGCAAGTTCTTTGGGGGGCCAGGTGATAGTTTTAACTTTCACATACCTTTAAAGTAGAGCAAGTGAGATCCTTGGGAATATAAACCAATATTAACTGCCCATATTCTTGCATAATATTTTTTTTATAAAATTTGACCAATCCACTTCACTTGGTTTCGCCTCGTGAAATAGTAAAGCCAAACATGACCTCGTATATACCCCCATAATCCACCATATTGGCAAATTATTCTGCACCCAATTCCATAAAGATCAAACAACATTCATTTATAATTAAGGCACCATCAGTGATTTGACGAAAACAAAAAAAAAAAAATCAGCAAAAATCCGACTTCTGCATGCACATATCACGCACAGGCACCCACACACCCCGCAACGACAAAACCAGAAGCAGCCTAACAAGGACAGAAATCGGAAATCTTAGTCATAACCGCCCCGAGGTAAAAAAATTAGCATAATGAACTGTGCCCGCCAAAATGGATTACTCACACAGCAAATATATATGGGTACCATTCTTTGACATATTACAGTTTTCCGAGTTCATCATGTCAGAATTCTTCAATTACTCGTATATCACGGTCCCCTACTTTTCAAATCCACTCCAATCATGGCTGAATTTCTACCCATGAATCTTATGTAGAGCTGTGGTGGTACCTAGAATTATCAGAGTGGGGGCCAACAACGAGTTACAAAGTGTGAGTCATCACAAGCAGAGTTATTCATTCTCAGACCTCTTTACTCAAGCATGATATTATTGTCCCAAGTTGGACTATTATGTTAATGGAGTTTTTCTGTAAACTGACCCACTGGACACACTTTTTCTGACCACACTTGGTGGAACCACAATGGACACACCTTTGAATTTGGAAACCTTAATGGAATAAACCGTCCTTTATTCGTGAAGGTTGCCAAATTCATAATGTGTGTCAGAAAAAAATAAAGTGTGTCAGATGGTAAGGTTACAGAATACACTGCAAAAACATGGTGTTTAGATACACCATGTTAGTGTTATATAAACACCAATTGGTGTGTACAGTGTATTGATGGCAATGCTTGGTGTTTATTTTTACACCACATGTGGTGTTTATGTTAATCATTTTTTTAACACTGCCGGGGGGTCAACTTGGCATACTGGTGTAAAGTTAACTCTCGCTGGAGTCAATACGGGAAACCATCCCTCTGGTGTTCTTACCACCAAAACTTTGGTGTTACATTAATATTTGTAAACATGTGATATTTTCGTAGAAAAAAATGCTTGATTTTGTTATTTTGTGCTTCTATTGTAGAAATGATTGCTCTAACAAATCATTGACAGAAGCACCAAAATCCATAATTAAAATTCTGCAAGCAACACAAGCTGGGTTAAATCCTAACTTTTCTTCACACAACAGGAAACTAAACACCAACAACCTTGACCACTGACTGGGGTTAAAATTTTAACACCCCAGTTTGTGCAGTGCTACCTATGGACATAATGAGCCATAGCACTGTAGTGTAATTCATAGACTGATGTGAGAAAAAGTATAAACATGTGGTTGACTCACATGATTTTTTAAAACGCCGCTCCCCCTCCCCCCCCCCCACACCACACACATACACATCGCCCACACTTTGATAATTCCTGGGTCCACCACTGTAGAGGATTGATCAGATTTATCTAAAATGTATTCTGCCCAAAAATGTCAAGTTTTTTCTATTCATGAAAATTGCTTGCTCGAAAATAATGCCGTTTACAGTTAGGACAATGTGAAGGTGACGGCAGTATTTTGTATTATGACTTGTGTGTGGTTTTGAAAATTAATCCATGGTTCAGTGTTAGGCTCTTTGCAGTCGGTGTAGTGCAGTGTCAGGGTGGGCGTGCTAACCTTAGTTTGTCAGTAGAACGGTGTTAAAACAGGTATTTAAACAACTTGGTTTGTCATGTCATCTATAAACTGTGAAAAAGACAATAGATACTTTATTACCCAAGTAATTTTATTGTTGTGTGACCTTTGTGTTTTTTGGCTTGCCCAGTATTCTCTGAGCTGATGGTATATGTGTATGAATGTGTGTCATTTTGGTTAAGTTTTGGTTGAAATTTGGTAATTTGCTTCAAACAGTTCGGCCAATGCCTGCCAAAACTTGGTCAGAAGAAGCACTTTGACCGAGGTTCTATAAGTGGGTACTCCCCAATGGGTGTGAGAGGGTCATTTGGCCGATTAATTGAGCATTCTGTGAAAATATATCAATTCGCTCTCTGCCACAAATCAAAACAAATGCTACAATCACCAATTTGGTAGCATGTCCCAAGGACTATATGAGCTACACACAAATTGGGGTGAAATTGAAAGTGAGGGTAAAGAAGGTTTTTGGGTGGATTGAAGGGACATCTGTCCTCCTCATATGTTGAAGTGGTACCTTACTGTGCAAATGGTAAACATTTTGTTTTGCAAATGAGGGGCAAGCTTACATGGTTTGAGAAACCACCTTGCGTTTAGGCTCAGGGGTTTTAAAATGGTCATAGTCAAATAGCCATCATTTTAGAATAATAAAATGCAAAATTCTCCATGTTAATGAATGATTAAGTCTTCATTCAACAATGTTTTCAATTTAAACTTCAATGCATTCTTTGCCAGAACACATTGTATTGCCATAATTATGTATACTTAAAGAGGCAACCACATAATTTTGCCAATCCGAAAAAAAAAATAAGTCAGATTTGCATGTCTGGTAATAATGTATAGAGCTATCCCCCCCCCCCCCTAAAAATATACCCTGCAAAGTTATAAGGCTAAAAGCAACCTATGAAAAAAAAAACTATACAGACTTATATCCTTCACTTTAAGACTACTCCTGCAATTTCAAATATTTTGACTCTTTTGGGTAGAATCACCCATAGTGCCTTAAGCGGTGTTCAAAGAAAGAGAAATAAGTTAATCAAAATATTGAATGGCCTTGACAATTGTTTGAAATAAGCTCTTTTATTCCTAGGAAATAACAGACAACAGCCTTTGTATAGGTACAGCTTTTGTGTTCCGCCTAGCGATATGACTAGATGAAAACTAAGAAAAGCCCTGTAAGAACCCCTATTTTGTGAAATCACCAAGAGGAGGACGAGAACCTCCTTAAGGAGTTTTTTCTTGAAGGCATATAGCTAATTACAGCTAAGCTCCTCAAGGTGACTCAAGCATTTGAGCACCAGGGAATTTCTATGTTGTCCTTCAGTCATGGTAATTTTGTACTCCAGGCACGACCCAAGGCCTCTTAATTTTTGTGCATGATTTTTTTGAGTCGGCTAATCGGGCTGCAACTGCTTGAAACCAATCTAATACATACCGTGAGGGCGTCTGTGCACCATATGGCATGCAAGTGAAATTGGTTATTGAACTGTAATGTCTTGTCATTAGATTTGAGATAGCCGTTTTCATCTTTTTAAGTAGGTTTTGCCAGGATTTTTGTCCTAGGTAATCTTTTCCTCTGCTATGCATACTTTATTTCTGTCTGGCAGGTAAGGTCCTTTGCAAGGCTGCCATACAATACAACAGCTGTGTTTTTATATCCTCATATTATAATGACAAACTCAACTAAAACAAAAAATATCTCCAGCGACCCCAGTTTTGACAACTGCTTTTGATATTTTTAGCCCCCTACCTCCATCTTGGTGGGGGGTTTTTTTTTTTTTTTTTTGTAAATTTTAGAAATTTGTTGCGGCAATATGATTTTTTCTTAAAATTTTCCACAATCTTTTTATGGATACTGGCCATAGGGTGCTATAACATACAAATCAATGATCTTCTGTAGGCCTATATGGCAGATTCCCACAATAGATTTGTCTATTTTTGCATAGATAATAGCTCTTGCCATGTCCCTACTTATATCCATTTGTCAAATTGTGTCGCCATCGTTAAAATTGTTCTAAAAATAAAAGAGCCATGGTGCATCAGGGTCCAACAGCTGTGTCACAGATGTTCAATCTTCTGATAAGCTAGAGGAATCGGTGATCTCTTGAGTTTGCAGCTTGCAAATTAAACTGGCATTCAGAGATTTGGCAGTGGTCCATAAACCCAGGGGGGGGCTTACATGTTAACGGTATATGTGGATGATCTGCCCAGTGGGGGGGGGGGTCTTTTTCATGAGAATCCCTATACATGGGTCGTAGTTGCATGATAATCCTTAATACGGGTCCCCTGTTTTCCCCGAAAAAATGCCCAAAATCTATCAAAATTCGAAATTTCTTTCTGGGGCTCACATGCAAGCCTATAAAATTTTAAAAATAGGTATATATTTGAAGCAAAATCCTTAGAAATATGTACCTTGTCCTACCAAATGACCTTAGAAATGGGTATAAAGGGGTTCGACCCCTACTGGCACATCCCCGACCAACCAAAACAATTCAATAATCTCTTCTCATCCTCTATTCAATACAAGGAGCACAAAAGAAACCTATAATACCTTAATGTTGGATTTTTTTTTTAAAGGAAATATGTCAAGATTTTTGTAAGCTCCGTTGACCTTACATTCATAAAATATATGTACATACAAAGTTTCACATGTATGTATGTATTAATAATAATAACAATTTGATGTAAAATTAATCAAATAGAGCATTTTAATTTTTTGCTTTTTTGACTACGAATAAAAAACGGGCAGATTTTTAGCAACGGCTTCATTGATCAAAAGCGCCCAATTTGCTCTCCTTGTGACGTCAAAGTGAATGACCAAAACATCGTGTTACTCGAATTGTTATTGCTGACAACTGTAATCTTGATGATGAAAATGAACGTAATAAAATTAGAAGAAAAGTTACAGATGACATATTTGTTTCATTTTCAGTTGTGTTATTATTATTGAAGTGGCAACCTGCGCTATGATGGTTCACAACGACGTAAATTAAGGATGGTCATCACTTGACGTCACCATTTTGCCTGCGATGTGGATTTGTCGGAATCGTTTTTTAAGCTATTGGGCGGGAAATTAAAAGGGCAAAATACTCACAAATGTGAAAATTTTCAACTTATTTTGATTTATATGTAATCTAAGTTACTTATCTTTCCATCATACCAAATTTTCCAAATATTCAAATCATTGACATTTTCCTTTAAAAAATGCATACACAAGCACACACAAACACAATCTATATCCTGATACACACAAAACACACCCGAACTCATGACAATCAATACAGAATCACACATCTTGATTGGTTGAAAAAATTTCAACACTATTTGCAATCTCCTGGACATAACTAGAAAGGGGAGTTTCCATAACCTACCCTCACACACTTCTTCTGACACACTTATGAATTCGCAAACCTTAAGGATACCTGTGCTTTATTCCGTGAAGGGTTTCGAATTCATAAGTTTGTTAGAAAAGTGTCATAATGGCCAGGTTACAGAAACTCCCGCTAGACAGGCAGACAGCAACATTTCATGCATGGGTGTCTGTGGTTGTGGTGTTATGAACAAGTGTGTGTCCTCATTCGCGATTAAACACCACAACACCCACATATATCTTACATTCAATACTAAAACATTATCAGTCCCAAAATGATTAAACATGACCAATAAGGTTGCATAACAATATTCTTTCAAAAGTAGGACAAAAATTATTCAAAAACTACATATAAAGTACCCTCAGAAGTCCTGTTTCCCTCTGAACCTTCCCACAATAACACCATATAACCTATATATAGTCAAATTCTTTCATTGACCTCAGTTGAAGCCTGCATTATGGGTAAATGTGGCCAAAGAATATTACTTTTGCAATCATAGAGCATATACTTCAATAAATGAACAAGTTCCAGAGTCCTTGTCGGGCGGTGAATTCAACATATTACATAAGTTTTCTTCAAACTTGACTATTTGCAAGTGGTGAATAAACGTTCATACACCTAGGGAAATAACAGTAATTTTCACTCTCGCTCTTCTTTGATTATGATCAATATGATGTTGCTCACCATACAACCACTATGTTTTTGACATATTTCTGTCTTTGGCCCAATGGTCTCTGAAATTGGCTCCTCTTTGCCAATCAAATATTTCAAATTGTTGGTTGCTACTTTCTGCTGCCTCAGTAATGTCTTAAAGCAGACAGGAGGCATTGTTCTTAGGAAATAACATTTGCCTAAACTTGTCACACTTGTTTGAAGTTCTTTTGACGACACCTAAGTGACAATGTTTTTTTGAGGGTGGGCACAGTGCCTGGATTCGGTTTGTAGACCACCTACCGAGAATTTTTTGAAGGTTATAGAAAACAAGTACAAAAGAAAACCGCAAACTTTGTTTTGAGTTGCCTGCTATCTCAAACATCCAAAAAAATCATCAAAACTCCTATGTTGTATTTTTGTTACTGGCATGATGTGCTAGCTGACCTGCAAATTTTTGGCTTTAAATCTGCGTATTAAAGACAGTAAGGCAGTACTTTTTATCTTATTCGGTAAATTCTAATGTTAAACGTCCGTAGAAATTCCCACTTAAGATAAAACCCTTTCCCTGTGATCCCAGATATGTTTTAATTTTAGTATTGTGCACCATGACCTGTGTCAGTTTGACCTCAAACACAAACATATTGTGATCTTTTGTTTTTTTGTACTGGTGTAAACACAATCAGCTGTTTAGTGGTAGATTTTGACCCCATCGCTGTGTGTCATAGGCAGAAGATGTATGACAAATTTCCTCAATACTTCATTTTTCACTTTTGGTGTTTTTGTTCCTACAAAAAGTCGTTATAATGAATCATACATACTAATCTTTGATTTATAGACCTAAAAAATGCATTTCCACACATTTTTTATTCTCTATAGATTATCGCTGCTTATACCTCTATATGGAATAAGGTCAAAATGAATTCCTTCACAAATTCAGTAAGCATACAGTGGTTTGTGAATTAAGACTCATAAAGTAAAACAAAATGTTGTAATCACTTGAAGTTTCAGTGAAAGTTTAGTCTGTGGTCTTCTGTAGATCTAGGACAAAAGGGAAAAAATAGTTTGTTAATCACACCAGATCACTGAATGTCACTTTAAGTACATCCCAGAATTTCTCAAAGCATGGTTAAATGTATCAACATTTCGCTGGTTTATCGTCGCATAAAAATGGTCACCATAAGTGACTGTGTAATTTACCCTGATGTGGCCTCCAAAGTCAAGAACCCGCTTGTGTATGTCCTGTTGAATAGTGAAAACAGTGCTCTCCTGCCACCTGCACTATATGTTATTATATTTACAGTAGACAGAAATAACAAGATGATGAAATAGCATAGGACAGAAATATGATAGCAGTGTGTTTGGAGAAATAAGTATTGCTCTTTTATGTAGTGTTCATCATCAAAGAATTAGTAATGTAATTTAAAAGATACAAATCTTAAAGGTGCGTGTTCCGATCGTCTTTGGGACCCCCTTATTTACCCAGAAGTAGTAAAGATTTTGATATCAGATGAAAGGCTGCATTTTTCTCATTATCATCCTGAAATTTGAGCCTTCAAATCCATTTCATTCCCAAGATATAAGCAAAAAATTGCCATTTTAATGGTTACCAATCAATTATTAAGCACAGTATTGAATAGGGCTCTGCAATATGCATTATTGCTTCTACCATCAAAACCACAAGTTTGTTTCCCATGGCACTTGATGGGGTGTATTTGCAAGTGCTAGGCTCTCATGAACATAAATTGGAACAAACACCTTTAAAGGGGCATTTCGTGATCCACAGCCTCGTCCCCCGACTTACCTAAAAAATGTTGAGATTTTTATATCATCTGAACCGTTAGCCTTAGTAATGCACGTGTGCCAAATCTTACGTGCAAATTCGGTCGCATCTGTAAGAAATTCGCAATTTTGTATTTTCTGTCCGTAAACGGACAGAAATTACAGCACAGTAGCCTATGGGACCGTGGGAAGCGAAAAATTGCTCATAACACAAAACCGCAAGATCGGGATTAGCTCAAATTTTGGGAATAAGCTTTTCTCAAGGATATCTAGTGATCAATGAATAAAACAGAAGGTGCTGAAATCACGAAATGCACCTTTAATGTCACTTTAAGTTACTCCAGAATAATCATCAAAATCATGGTTAATTGTATCAACATTTCGCTGGTTTATCTCGCATAAAATGGTCACCATAAAGTGACTGTTTATTTTACCCTGAGTGCCTCCAAAGTCAAGGACCGCTTGGTGTATGTCTGTTTGAATAGTGGAAAACAGTGCATCTCCTCCTGCCACCTGTCACTAATATGTTATTATATTTACATAGACAGAAATAACAAGATGATGAATAGCATAGGACAGAAATATGATAGCAGTGTGTTTAGAGAAAGAAATAGTATATGGCTCTTTTATGTAGTGTTCATCAAGTCAAAGACTTATTAATGTAATTTAAAAGATACAATCTTAAAAGTGCGTGTTTTCCGCTCGCTTTGGGACCCCCTTATTTACACGGAAGTAGTAAAGATTTTGATATCATATTGAATGCTGTATTGTTTCTCCTCATTATCATCCATAAATTTGAGCCGTCAAATTCATTTCATTCATATCCCAGATATAAGCAAAAACTGCCATTTTAATGGTACCATCATCAAGTATTAAGCACAGTATTTGTAATAGGGCTCTGCATATGCATTATTCTTCTACCATCACAACCACAAGCTTGTTTCCCATGGTACTTGATGGGTGTATTTGCAAGTGCTAGCTCCATAGACATAATTGGAACAAACACCTTTAATTGTCACTTTAAAGAAGTTACTCCAGAATAATCATCCAAAATCATGGTTTAATTGTATCAACATTTCGCTGGTTTATCTCGCATAAAAATGTCACCATAAAAATGACTGGTGTTTTCCTGATGTGGCTCCAGTCAGGACCGCTTGCTCTATCTCTTTTGAATAGTGAAAACAGGCTCCCCTGCCGCTGCAACATAGTTATATATCTACAGTAGACAGAAATAACAAGAATGATGAAATAGCAGAGGACAGAAATATGATAGCAGTGTGTTTGGAGAAATAAGTATTGCTCTTTTATGTAGTGTGTGTCATCAAAGAATTAGTAATGTAATTAAGATATACAAATCTTAAGATGGCATTTTGTGATCCACAGTCTCATTCCCATCTTAATAATAATATAATAATATAGGTTTTCCCGGTCAAATTCGTACTTATGCTATTCAAATAAGTGTTATGGTCTTTCAATTTCGTGATGAATTTGATTGCATAGCCATACGCCGGTATCAATTTCCTACAAAATACAAACAGTTTCATTTTCAGCCATTCAATTTCATTTTTATGCAGTGCAAATCATTTTGTGTAATTAAATTCGTTTTGGTTCAATCAAATTAGTTTTTATCCAAACAATTTCCTAATAAACGCAAGGAATTTTATAAAATGACATACAAAATCACCATGTATTTCGTCACATAGCAACGTAAGTCTACTTGTGTTTTCAGTTTCGTTTATGTTCATTCAATTTACATTGTTGGGCATTCTATTTGATAAATGAATAATCTTTCAAACCATGTAAGTGTAATGAATCTTGAAATAATTTCTATACTGTAGAATAATTATTTTCGGAAATTAAACGATAACCAGTAAGTAACTAAAGTCATTATAAAATATTTTCTTTTTAATTCTTCATTCGCTTCTTTACGATTTATACGATTTAATCCATAACATAGTTTTGTTTGTAGTTTCTCTCTTTCTTTTTTTCCCCTTATGCCTCTTTATATATATTTTTTCCCTTTTTTGTTTGTTAACTTTGTTTATTTGCTTTGTTTGGTTGTTATTTTTGTTTTCTTTTTTCTTAGGATTATCAAAATTGTATTGCAGATTTAACATAAGAAATAGACCCCTACCATGGTCACATATTCTCACATTGTATATCATTTGGGGAATGAAATATTCAAGGACTTCTCCCTTGTCGATAGTCCTGCCAGAAACAGTCTGTACATACCATAGGCCTACATAACCACTAAGCAGTAAAAGCTATGTTTAGGAATTAAATACTTTCCTGCACTAACATTGCAAACACAATTTTAAAATTCGAAAGCCAAAACAAATTAAAAGTTTAGATGATTGATGCTACAGATATCGACATTCAATATTTAAACATCTAAAAATCTATATAGAATGTTAAACAATATATGTTAACAAATTATTGAAATTAAAATGTTTAAAACAGTTTTTACAGTGATGTGAGATATACTGTATGTAGCACATTGCATTATATGATCATATCTTTCATTGTTGAATCTTTTTGGTTTTTCAATATGTGGGTCACGCACCATTTATTACATTCTCTGAGTTCCTTCCAAGAAATTTATACATATTTGCTAGCATATATAGGCCTATTATAATCTCATTCACGACCCAAAATTGCCGTTCTTAAAAGATTGCAGCTGTTGTACATTTGAACGAACGAAAACGAATTCCTTTGCACAAGCAACCACCTGAACCTGCCACGCTTGCTTTTGAATACCTTTTCTCCTAATTTCGTACCTTTTCATGGAATTTGATTGAACATTTCAGGAAATTGGACGACCTTATTAGGCGATTGAATGCTCTATTCATTTAATTTCATGAACGATTTGCGAAATTGGATTGAGTTATATGTAATTTGAAATATACATTTTAGAATGCATTCAAATTCGCACAAAATCGAATAACCCAAAAGCTAAATCAAATGAAATTACTATTAAATTGACCGGGAAAACCTATAATAATTATATAATAAATGCAGCATTTATATAGCGCTTTTCATGTGTATCAAAGCGCTTTACAATTATTACTGCTACCTTTGGAATACGTCAGCTGCCATACATACCCAAGGCATACTCATACCTTTGGGCGGCGCTCATTGGACAATATCCCTAGCAACTCCCCATTTAGCACCTGGGTGGAGAGAGGCAATCGAGATAAAGTTTCTTGCCCAAGGACACAACGCGTTGGCAACAGTGGGACTCGAACCCACGACCTTCGTATCATAAGCCGAATGCTCTATCCACTGGACCACACGCGCTCTTACCTCAATAACCAGATTTTCAATGTCATCTAAACATTTGGTCTAAGTAATAATATATGTGTGGCTAATGTGTGTGCAGATTCAATTTTATATACAAGATGTTAAAGAGGATGGTCCAATTTCTTTTTAAAAAGTTTTCATCTTGATTAAATTGTAAAGCTGCTCATCAATATTTTAATTGGTTTGATGTGATTTTGTGTAAGAAGAATACTGTGTAAAGTTATTATTGATCGACTTGGTCAAAATTGGTCATTTTTTTGCTCATAACATCCAATTCAACATCTTTAGCCTTACAATTTCACAGAATAAATTAGAAATGTAGTAACTTTCTTCAGACACCAATATGTTGACTACTTCTGATAAAATCTGAGGTCCTGAGAAGGAGGCTTTTAGCAATTGGGCAACATACCTTTTTGGTCCCCCGCCAACTTTTGTTGGCGAAGGGGGACTATAGAAATGCTAGCCGTCCGTGTGTGTGTGCGTCCCACGCGGTATCTTTGGAACTAAGCAAGTGTGGAAGTCCATCTTCGCAACATATATGTATCTCAAGTAGGCGGTGGGTGGGATACAAAGTGGGTCATGTGGCATGGGTCAAAGGTCAAATGTGGTCAAAATAGGGCTAAATCGCTATAATAAACTTTGTCAACACAATATCTTTTGAATGGAAGAAGTATGGGTGTCCATCTTCGCACCATAGATGTCACTCAAGTAGGCTGCGGATGAGTTGGGAGGAGGGTCATGTGGCATTGGTCAAAGGTCAAATGGGTCAAAAATAGGCAAAATGGAGTTAAATTGCTATAAACCTTATCTGTTGTGGTAAGATAATGAAACTTGGTGGGTGTAGTCAACATTCAGTGCCAACATTTTTGAAGGTCATTTGAAGGTCATGCGGGGTCATTCAAGGTCAAATCATTAAAATATGTTAGGATGAAAATTGGTGGGTGTGGTCGACATTCCGTGCCAAAACTTTTGAAGGTCATGTCAAGGTCATGAGGGGTCATCCAAGGTCAAATCGCTAAATATGTGGTAGGAGGATGAAACTTGATGGGTGTAGTCAACATTCAGTGCCGAAATTTTTGAAGGTCATTTGAAGGTCATGCAGGGTCATTCAAGGTCAAATCATTAAAATATGTTAGGATGAAAATTGGTGGGTGTGGTCGACATTCAGTACCAAAAATTTTGAAGGTCATGCGAGGTCATCTAAGGTCAAATCACTAAACACGTGGTAGGAGGGTGAAAATTGGTGGGTGTGGTCAATATTCAGTACCAAAAATTTTGAAGGTCATGTCAAGGTCATGAAGGGTCATCCAAGGTCAAATCACTAAACATGTGGTAGGAGGGTGAAAATTGGTGGGTGTGGTCGACATTCAGTACCAAAAATTTTGAAGGTCATTTCAAGGTCATGCAGGGTCATCCAAGGTCAAATCACTAAACATGTGGTAAGAGGATGAAAATTGGTGGATGTGATCAACATTCAGTGCCAAAAAATTTGATGGTCATTTCAAGGTCATGCAGGGTCATTCAAGGTCAAATCCTTGCACATTGTTGTACGGTCATGAAACCTAGTGAATGTGGTCAACATTCAATGCCGCAATTTTTGAAGGTCATTTGAAGGTCATGCGGGGTCATTTAAGGTCACATCACTAATTATGTGGTAGGAGGATGAAACTTGGTGGGTGTGGTCAACATTCAGTGTTGAAACTTTGGAAGGTCATTTCAAGGTCATGTGGGGTCATCCAAGGTCAAATCACTAAACGTGTGGTAGGAGGATGAAACTTGGTGGGTGTGGTCAACATTCAGTGCCAAAAAAATTGGTGGTTGGTCCTTTCAAGGTCATTCACAGTCAAATCTTTGCACATGGTTGTATGGTCATGAAACCCAGTGAATGTGGTCAACATTCAATGCCAAAATTTTTGAAGGTCATGTGGGGGTCATTCAAGGTCAATTCACTAATCATGTGGTAGGAGGATGAAACTTGGTGCATGTGGTCAACAGTTCAGTGCCGAAAATTTTGAAAGTCATGTCAATGGAAGAGCCTCAGTTTTTCAAGAACCTCTTATTTCCATCCCAATCTTCCTTGCGATCTTAAAATTGTTGCTTCTTGTTCTTTGTGGTTCGAGAACTGCCTTGTAGAAAATTTGTAATTTAAAATGAACAGAAATTACAACACATATCCTATGGGACACTGTGATTCAAACATTTGCTTATTAACATCCAAACGGAGATGAATTCAGTATTCTGCCACCACCTCCTTCAACATGTAGTTTATTCCGTTGAGGCTGCCGAATTCATAGGGTGGTGGCACAATACAGAATTCTTTCCTCAGAAAATGCACCATAGGAATCAATTGTTTTTCAACAATATTAAAACATAAATTCAAAGAAAAGTGTTAAATTACACAATGCTTCTTTAAAGATAATCTGACGTTTTTTGTTTTTTTTGTTTTTCAGGGAAATAAACTTGGCAAATTCATATCCTCAAAAATCTTTAAAACAATCTGAATATGAGAGCTGATAGGCAAAGGGTTACACCAGTTGCACTTTCGAGAAAACCGATGGGAAAAACGATAAGGAGTTATATTGATTGAATATTTTAAGTATTTTTTAGAACCAGTGTAAACACAATATAAAAAAAGGTAAACGTTTTCAAAATCATACTTTATTTTATCTCAATTAATAATTAACTTTAAAAAAAGAAAAAACCTAAAAAATTAAAAAAAACAATATTTTTACCGCTTTCTAAAAACAACCTTGTGATTAAAATTTATTCAATCCGTTTGTCACTACATTCTTCACCTTGACTATGTTTTTAAAATCAAAAAGAACTAATTAAATATCTCATTTTTTTTTTAAATTAAGAACCTTTAATAAATTGGTCAAACTGACTTTTCTGTCATTTTTAAGTTTTTCTGAAACAGCCCAACCTTTGTTAATTAAAATTAGTTGTTTTTTTTCAACATAGTAACTTAAAAACAGTTATTCTGGTTTTAAAACATTAAAGGGACATTAAAGACTACCATAAAAGATAAAAAAAGGAAGGAAAACAAAACTATTTTTCTGAGATTTTATAGTCTTTTTAGTCAAAATTCCGGGAAATTACCCGAAGATTCTTGAAAGGGAAATATTATGAATTCTAAGGAAGGGAAGGAGGTATGAAAGTCAAACAAGCACCAAAATGTGTGTTTTTAATTAAATATGTTTAGTACTTTCTACTAATAACTCAATTTGGCCAAAAAAAAGAAAAATATAAAAAAAATAAAAAAAATAAAAAAAATATTGACCACAAAAAGTGCAACATATCACCCAGTCACTTGTGGTACTTTCAAGTGTTTGAGTTCCAAGTGTTGTTTTGTACAATTTACTCTAGTTTAGTACAATGGCATCACACACTTAAGTCTGACTCAGACGATTTCGAAATAGTATTTTTTTGTGGATAAGAAAAATTAGTCAATAGAAATAAAGCTAATAACCGAATATGCACAATTCCGAAATTGAAGATTGAATCGGATTTTTTGTTTTTGATGCAGTAAGCATTATGTGTAGATTCGTCCCATAGGAGTATAACACAATTCAGGATCCGAATTTTATAACAAAGTTGTGATTTTCTATATGAAGGAATTCGATTTAAGCTTTAGCAATTTCACCACAGTGATTAGTATATGGACAGCATTATGTACATGCAAAAAACACAATTTTTTGGAAATGTGAGGGCGCCCTCCTCAGGAAAAAATCTTGAGTCGGCCTTTAATCTACATTAACTGGGATGGTTGGCAAGTAAGTAACAAGTATGCATGGCAGTTCACGTTGTCCGTGAGGACAATAAGGTCATAAGCGCAATAGCTGCCATTTGTCAGAATCCCATCAAACATTACTATTTGCCAAGTCTTTTGGTCAGTGGTTTATGAAATGGTTCTCAGATAACTGGTCGCCTGAAGAACATTTAAAGAGCCACTGACTCAGGAAAGATTAAATTGAGAGTTAGGCCAAAAAAAAATTGTTTGATTGTCCGACCGACCCTAATTTGGAAATCAGGAAAAAAGTTTTTTTTTCCTTGACTGTTGTAAAGAATACCGACCATAATTTTGAAAAAATGCCTAAAAAGTTGTTTTTTTTTCATTTTAACTTTTGAAATGCTAAAAAAGATGATGTTCAAACAGTTTTAGCATGTAGTGGGTTTCATTAATTGTCAAAGATTGTATTTTTGAGTAAGAATCAACTTGTTTTAGTGTTGATTAACTTATTATACAACAAACTGTTTCAATACAGTTGCTATTGATATTTAAAAAAAAAAAAGGAAAAGAAAGAAAAGAAAAAAAAAAGTTTTTCCGACGACCGACCAACTCAAAAAAGTCATATATGGACATCAAACAATTTTTTTTTGGGCCTTATCCTAATTACATGGCAGTACCCAGATGCATCATGCAGCACACATTTTTTTTTAATGCATAACATGGCAGCACACAGATGATCAATGGCAGCATTTATACTTACAACCTCTTGCATTACAAACAAGTTATTCTTCACAACAAAGTGCTTTAAAGCTGTGTGTTTGGTATTACTCTCTTCCATCTGCTAACATCACCACCTTGTTGACAAGCAAGAGATTGTTTTTGTGGGCTAAAAATTTTGCATATCACTTAGTCAAGACCTGTGATAAAAACGTGTGGGGAATCAGAGTATTCCTTCGTGAAAACATTGCGTTTATTACCGTTTTAATTAAGTACTTCTCTTACCAGTACAATCTAGTCAATTGAATTTCCTCCTGTTGTGAGAGCATGTTCAATTAACCTCCTGATGTCTACCAATCTTTCATCCTCAAGATGGCTACAATCTTAATCCTCAAGATGTCTACCAATCTTTCATCCTCAAGATTGTCTACCAATCTTACAACATCTATGATTGGCTTATTGCATTATGCTCAGGAAATATACTCTCAGTAACCAATCAAATAAGATCCTTAACATTTGTACTTACTTGTTCAAACATTTCTTAACAGTGCTCTGATTGGTCATCATAGGTGTATATGATAGAATTAGCCAATCAACTCAGTCAAAAAGTGTTCAGGGGTTACACTCCCACATTGAGTGTTTTGTTTACATTTGATTGTCAGAACTGAGGCAAGGTTATACACCTTAAAAGCAGGGGCAGGTTAAAGACACGACCGTGATTGCTAATCAGCAAATCGAAAAAAATCATAAAAAAACTGTATTGTATGTAAACAAGTACAGGTATCCTAACATAACCTGCAAATGATAAGACCAGAGCAAAACTAATAAGGACAGAAAAGGAGATTTTAGCCATATTACTGTCCGAACGGACGGACACTACACAACACGTAATTGAATGGAGAATAGTATTTTGGGAACACTGCAGTTTTCTTCTTTTTCTGTCAATTCTAAGCTGGAAAAGGTACCTTATGAGAATTCTACAGACTTATACGGCACTTCACTTTGAAGCTATTCCGCAAATTTCAAATATTTTCAAAATCACTGATAGTGTCTTTAAGTCTTGACGCAGAGGGTGGTTTGAATTCAATCCCATGATGCATAGCATATTGCCTATACCGTATGTATAAACACATGTCAGTACCTTAGAATAAAAAGTGTTCCAAAAGTTAAGAACCACAAGACAGTCCGAACTTCATGCAAAAAACTTGCCTAATTTACTAACGCTTTGTGGGCCAAAATAAGTAACATAGGGGTTTTATTGTGTTATAGAATAGGATTTTTATGTTGTGATCACTGACCCTATTGAGGTGAAGGTGAAGGGTGAAATTTTTCCAAAACTGGTGCATTGTGGGGGATTGCTCAAAAACACCCCTCTGAGTCTGACGTAACACAATCTATTAGATGGTTTTCCTGTGAGCTAGATCTGGATTGTTTTTCGGGGTTAGCCTTGGATGACGTGTGTTATTCACCCCTTACATTTATGAGTTTTGAGTTAGCTCTCACAGTCATATGATTAATTGTAAAAGATAGCCAGATTTTAATACGTTTTATTCACAGAGGAGTTGACAGCTCGGATGAAACATGCTGAAATCTTGATTGGTGGCAGGATAGCCTGCAAGTTCATTGGCAGCCATTTGGGATTAGCACTATCTAAATCTTCCCCTGTCGATGAGTTAGGCAATGCCTTTCACATGGGGCATGGGATATCAAATGGACTGATCATTGTAACTACATTTGAAATGCACACCCAGTCTATGGAAGATTTTCAGATTAGTGCCATGATGAGGGAGTAAATTCCAATGAACAGCCCATGGATAGAGCTTTATGTTGAAATACTGTTCTCCATGAATGTTTGATAAAATCTTTCCAAGGGCAAAGGCAGGTTTCTTTTCATCAAAGGTATGTACTGTTCCCTTCAAATTTGGTAAGTCCTCACCAGAGAAAAAGTGTCTCATCCACAAAAGTGAAATATATAGGGATGTACCCTCTTATGTATGACTTCCCCATTTTTGGTAAAAAGTTTTAAGGCTATTATTCTATTATTACGATGTGGAAAGGGAAACTGTCACAATCATTTCACTCACCTGGGCTGGCATGACCAAGAGCACAATCCTATCAGCTCTAAGATTGTAATATTCCCATAACAGCTACCTGAAATAGCGATCAAGTCGATGAGGCAAGTGAAGAAAAGTGGCTTGCCCAAGTGCACAGCACATTGACCGCAGCGGGTTCAAACCCACACCTTAAATTGATTTTGTCACAATAAGGAAAATAGTCAAAAGAAATTGGCTGTCCTGTGTGTTAATTGTTGTAACTGCCTGTGTGCTTCTGTCTATATAGACAGAGACATTTTCATAGGAGTGTTATGGCAGTCTTCAGCTGTATTCACAGCTCATTTCATTATCACCAGTAGACAAGGGGATAGCCTTCATTTTCATTACAATTTGTCCTGAATAAAAGACATACTTATACTCGTAACAAAGATTTGACTGTTAATTGTCCAATGTACGATGTACTTCGAAGGACATTGAAGGAATGTACTGGATCAGTTATTGTTAAAGAGACACTGGCACATTTGAAAAATAGTGCGCCCTCAAGATTTTTCAAAATTGATATTTTTGCATGGTTGTAAAGTTTTAATATACATTAATCAGCCTTTACCTGAAATGATTAAGACCAAATTGGCACCCTTATGGTTAAACAGAACAACTTTATGATAAAATGACTCCGGTGACATTTATTAAGGAGACAATGAAACGGCTTTTAACACAAGAAAACACACGTTGCAGTTGATTTCCATGGCATGCACCCTGTTTGACCGGACTGTGACCTTTGTGGTTTTAATATCAATGAGCACAAGTCTATATTCATGTAATAGACACATTTATTGATTAAAGTTATGGCAAACTTAAAAGTTAGCCTACTAATAACCTGGATTTCTTTAGCCTTTTATTAATGTCTCTATCTGTTTTTGGTTTTGTTATTTTTATGTGTAAAATATCTCTCTATTCTTCCAATGACCTAGACTATCATTTGCAAGCAAATTGAAGAAACTTCATATTTTGTTAAAATGTGCAGTGTTGCTCTAAGTGTTTACTGTGCAGAAGCTCTAACATATCAGTAAGGTGTTATTTAGCTTTCCTGGGGACTTAAAATGACCAGTTTGACATTTATAATTAGGATTTTTCACCTTTCTCTTGAGCTGACTGCAGTGGATATGTATTTTCTAACTGCTTAACATGTGAAATGTGAAATGAACCAGAAAAAGAGTGGAATTCTGATTTTAATCAACAGTTTATACAAATAAAATCCAGAATTGAGTACCTGAATAAATCACAGTAAGTACTAGTCCCATTGCGATTTGAACCTGGGAGCCCTTTGCTCAAGAGGCAATCATTCTAATCACTGGACCATGCTTTCCAACACAAGTGACCTTTCAGACCACACTGTCAAATGTGGCTATAAACTTTCAGACTGCTCTCTGACTCTAACATAGGTGAACATTCCGCCCACAGGTGACTTTCCCGACAACCTTAAACACAGGTGACATTCAGACCACTCTTTCCAATACAGGTGCTCTTTCAGGTCATGATCTCCAACACAGGTGACCTTTCAGACCATACTTTCCAGCACAGGTAACCTTCAGACCACTCTTAAAGAATAAAAGATGGATTTGTTTTTATTTTGGCCATCTTAGATGGCGTCATATTAAAGGAGAACTCGTACTAAGAATAACTTATATAATATATGCTATAAAAATAATTATTGAACATATATCGAGTGGTTTCATGAACAAAGGTACCATACTAACCATAAAAATGGTTAATTTGCTCTCAAATGATAGTCTAGGCCATTGGAAGAACAGAGATATATTTTACACATAAAAATAACATACCCCAAAACAGATAGGGACATTGATATGAGGATAAAGACATCCAGGTAATTTGTAGGCCAACTTTTAAGTTTCCATAACTTTAATCAACAAATGTGTATATATATTACATGAATATTTTTGACTCGTACTCACTGATATTAAAACCACAAAGGTTATAGACCGATCAAACAGTGTACATAGCGTGGGAAACATGCATAAGGCGTTGTGTTCTTGTGTTAAACGCCATTTTCGTCGTCTGCTGAATTTAATGTCGCCGGCGACGCTAAATTATAAAATCGTTCTGTTTACCCATAAGGAAGCTGATTGGTCTTAATCATTTCGGGTGAGGGCTTTTGTATATAAAAGCCTTACAACCATGCAAAAATATCGATTTTGAAAAATCTTGAGGGCGCACTATTTTTCAAATGTGCCAGTGTCTCTTTAACGTTCATTTTCCCATCCTCCATTGATCTGCAAAACTCCACTTTCACTTCATTCTCACTCTCCTCTCTCTCTCCCTCCTCTTTCTCTCTCACTCCCCATCTATCTTTTTTTTTCTCATCTATTCTCGTTTACCGCCCTCCTTCTACAGTCTGCCGAAGCCTTTTTACCCCTGAGTAAATTATGTTGGACCAATCTCCTCACCTTTCTTTCTTCACAACTTTTTGTTTGACTTTAACATGCCTGTGCATACGTACATAAATGTGATGCACACATGCATGTACTTATGTGTACGTCCAAGGTACGCATATTATATGTGTATGTGTGTATATATGTTTGTGTATTGTGTACATGTATGTATATGTATGTTTTTAATGTGGATAATGTCTGTTTGTATGTGTATTTATAAGTTTGTGTGTATGTGATATGTGTATGTTTTTTGTTTTTAAAAACTTCTTTTGCCACTTCGGTCACGTGGTACTCCCTTAATCGCGTCTTTAATTTTAGTCTTACTCTTTTTTTATCTCGTTTGTATTTCCAGCATCAAATTTGTTCTCTTATATTTTCCTTGACCGCTTCATAATGTTCATCATTGTATGTTGTAAGTTTAAGTAAGTTACCTTAAGTAAGGGCCTCCACCTCCTATAAGCTCCCAGGAGTTGTCCAGTGGAGGTCCTAGCATTCGATATTTCTTCTCCAATGTTCAATTAATTTATTTTCACATCGTATCTGTTCTACTTTGTACATAAATTCACATTTATTTCTTTGTAATCTTTGTATTTGCTGAATAAATTGATTTGATTTGAATTTGAAATGAATGAAAGACATTTCGTCTGACCATGCGCTATTTGAAATTCACGCTAGTGTATATGGGATATGTATACGTGTTATGCGATACGGACGGTACAATAGCATCACACACCTTCACCAATGTTCACACACGATACTTTCATAATGTGTATTTCATATGGCATGTATGACGCAAATGTGCCGGCGGTATCGCATAACAGGTTATATACTGGCGCTAATTTTAAATAGTGCATGGTCAGACTAGATGGTTTGAATTCATTGTTAAGGTTAATATAATTCTGTTTTTTGATGAAACGCTCGATATTGGGTCAATAAATATTTTATAGAGTAGATTGTGTAATATTATTTGTTGTACGGGTTCTCCTTTAATGGAATGTTTATAGGGCATATAGAATTTCTGATGTGGGATCAAAAAGGCTTCCCATGCAAAATGAACGTCCCAGATCTGAAGCGCGATATTGTGCACCATGACCTGTACAGTTTGGCTGCAAACACATATATTGTACACACCTGTCCATGCAAGCTAATATAATAGATTTCCACATTTTTCCTATCCTCTCGCAATATCAGTCTTTATATCCCTTTAACCCCTGATTTTACCATGTAATCATTTCTCTGATTGACCTCTCTTAAGATCAGTTTTGGAATGCCAAGCATTTGCCAAATTGAAATAACATTAAAAATGGCACTGATGGAGGTTTTGTTATTGCCAATGTGAAAAGCACAAAGCATTCAGCATAGGAGTCTTGGAACGCAAACATTTCTCACCTCAAAATTTCACCAAGAGTCATTGTTGTCATTATCAGGGCATTGGCAGAGGCATTGAGACAAGTGATGAATTCTGTCTCCAATTCAGGCCTTTCTCCGAGTGTAGACGCCCAGGAGAGTTACTTACGAGACACTTCACATTGAATTGCTTTACTCCTATGTTCTTCACAGAAACGGTCATTGTTTGTGGCACAGTTGATATATGGTAGAACTTTGACCATGAGGGATTGTGTTGTAATCAAAGATTCATCATTGGTGAGGTCAAGTTTCCTGTGAGCAAGTGTGTGGTAAGGTTATTGAACATTGCAAGGGGTATGAGGGTATAGGTGTTTGTCAGGGCTTGTTCCTCTCTATACACACTCTATGGGTTTCAAATGGCTTGATGTTTGGTGAGTGGTTAGCAGTGCTCCAGACTGAAACGTTTTCAGTTGCTGTATCAAACACAAATGAGTTGAAGAAAAGGTTTTACTGTTATTTTAAAGGAAGGTGGCTTGTTTCAAAGATGCAACTTAAATGCATGTTTCAAAGATGCAATTTTAATGCAGATTTTTTTTTATTTGTAAAGGTGAACCTAATCCCTCCAAAAATGGACTTTTTTACTTTTGAATAACTGAATACCTCATCACCAAATGTGCCCTTTTTGGCAAATTTTCTCTAAATGTTTTACCTTTATGTAAAAAAAAATCAACAAAAAGTGGACCTTTTGTATATTTTTTCATTTTAATTATTCATGAGCCTATGGGCTGTCTATAGCAAAATCCTGTTAGAGACAACCTGTCATACAAAATCTCAAAATTTGCATAAATCTCCATAAATTTGCATAAATTAATATTCATTTTTTCATTAACAGAATAAAGTGCATCATTGCCATAAATCTGTATAACAATGGTTGATATTAATGTGAAACGGAAATTCATCCTAACATCGGATTTTGTACATAACAAAGGTGATATTCACCTTAAGGTAGATTCTAACCTGAAAATAATACTAATAAAAAAAATGACACTAATATCTACATTAGGGCAAAATTTTAATTAAAGGAGACTATAATGAGTTCTATGATGGGTTGTCTATAGTAAAATCCTTTTACAGATGGGCCATCATACAAAACTTGAAATTTGCATAACGTGTGACATGTTGCTGTCAAGACTGCAAGTCGGCGACTTATTTTCTGTGGTCGCCGAGTGTAATCGCAGATTTAACATGTCTAGTTGACTTACATCTTCTCTCCTCCTGGGAGCAGACTCATTGCCCACTTTCCAGCTGCACATAACCACTCATGATGTGCAGCAACTCATCGGCTACTGCTTCCAAACCACTAATGTGTTAATGCTGACCTTTCCAATTCCCAACCTTCCACAATTTTTTTAGGCTGCGAGAAAAAATTGTGGCAGGTTTTTCAAATTCGCAACATGCTCCCTACCACACAAAACTTTTAACTGCAGAAGACTGGTACAGGACAGTCTCAGACCATACCAAAGATAAGACCTACACTTAAAAAACGGAAATACTCACATTTTCCCGAAAATGGCCCATTCGGCACCGGTCTTGTAGCAGTTAGAAGTGTTTTTCTAGCAATAACGTGAAGCTGGCAAGAAGACTGTACAGACAGTCCCGATCAGCCAAAACTAAACAATAAAAAGAAAACGGCGCCAATTTTTTAAAAATGGCCCATCGCACCCGTCTTGAAGCAATCTTGAAGTGGTTAGCAAAAAAATCGGCTGTGTGACTGAGCCTTTAAGCCCCGAAGAGGATGAACCACTCAAGTATGATATTGTACCCGTGCATTTTTAGATCGTCCTATAAGAAAGACCTTATAGCAACATAATACTTGTGTCAGTCTGTCTGTCTGTCAGTCTGTGTTGGTATACATTTTAGGGTAAAATGTTGTCTAGCTTTTTAGTGCACTGATGGATCAAGTTCATACTTGGTATGCTTATACATTGAGACAACAGGTCTTATGTGGGGTCACAGATGAGGGGTCAAAGGTCATTCAGGGGTCACCTAGTGTCTTTGACCACATATTGGACAACCTATTTTTTTGTGGGCTGCCAGCTATAGCTGGCAGGACCACTTGGCAATCCGTTGTGTGTGTGTATGTGTGTGTGTATGTGTGGATGTATGTGTGTGTCACTAAATTTGTTATTTTTTTTTTAAATTGACCTCAATGGAAAACTTGAAGTGCAATTGGAACCAAACTTGTGTCATAGGTGCACCATGGTATCCCTCATATGTTGATGAGGTCAAAGGTCACATGCCAAGGTCAAAGATCATGGAGCAGCCCACAGCTATATTCTTTGAATATAGTGAGCGCAAAAGCCGAGAACCGTGAAATTCTAGTTTTAACTGCAACCAAAAAAAGTTTCACCCTACAACTAAAATACCCCCTAAACAAGAAACTTTTATACCAAATTTTTACTCTAAAGCAGGGGTTTTTCCCCAAATATGTACTTTTGTTAGTTTGTTTTTATTTTTTACTCAAAATAATTATGATAGTAGGATGGCAAAAAATGCAAAGGCACTGGTAGTGATAAAACTTTGAATTGTTTAGCAAACAGACACAGATGTCAGCCGTGCCACTTCTAGCACAGCAGAAATTTACCAACATTGAAATACACAAGTGGGTGTAATTCGTCTTCATGCTGGAAAATCACCCCATGGGGTTAGGACAAAATGTGAAAGGTAACCAAACCAAATGTGTCATTATTCTAATTGCTAATTTGTATATCATGCTATCCTTGGGGATAACCTGCCTAAATAGCTGGAGAAGTAGGTTAATTTGCTATTCTTGAACTTTGACCTGTGCATGTGCCATGATTATAATGATAGCTGTGGTGTTTTACTAGGATGAAGTCCTTGTTTAAGGAATTTTTTTTTTTTTTTTTTTTTGCCCAAGGATGCCCAGGTGGCACCCGGCAGATTCTTATTCTACACACCCTAGTCTATACTTTTCAGCAAAAAAATTGCATATATACTCAACTGTACGGTCACATGAAGGTTCTACCTGACTATTTGAATTGTTTAGCAAACAGACACAGATGTCAGCCGTGCCACTTCTAGCACAGTAGAAATTTACCGACATTGAAATACACAAGTGGGTGTAATTCATCTTCACACTGGAAAATCACCCCATGGGGTTAGGACAAAATGTGAAAGGTAACCAAACCAAATGTGTCATTATTCTAATTGCTAATTTGTATATCATGCTATCCTTGGGGATAACCTGCCTAAATAGCTGGAGAAGTAGGTTAATTTGCTATTCTTGAACTTTGACCTGTGCATGTGCCATGATTATAATGATAGCTGTGGTGTTTTACTAGGATGAAGTCCTTGTTTAAGGAATTTTTTTTTTTTTTTTTTTTTGCCCAAGGATGCCCAGGTGGCACCCGGCAGATTCTTATTCTACACACCCTAGTCTATACTTTTCAGCAAAAAAATTGCATATATACTCAACTGTACGGTCACATGAAGGTTCTACCTGACTATTTGAATTGTTTAGCAAACAGACACAGATGTCAGCCGTGCCACTTCTAGCACAGTAGAAATTTACCGACATTGAAATACACAAGTGGGTGTAATTCATCTTCACACTGGAAAATCACCCCATGGGGTTAGGACAAAATGTGAAAGGTGACCAAACCAAATGTGTCATTATTCTAATTGCTAATTTGTATATCATGCTATCCTTGGGGATAACCTGCCTAAATAGCTGGAGAAGTAGGTTAATTTGCTATTCTTGAACTTTGACCTGTGCATGTGCCATGATTATAATGATAGCTGTGGTGTTTTACTAGGATGAAGTCCTTGTTTAAGGAACGAATCCCAGTAAGTAGAAGTGAATCCAAGCAGTCAAATATCTGGATTTCCCAACAGAAAATAGGAGACTCGGTAGAGAAACTCAATTCACACACAGTGTATTAGGTTGTCCTTATTGTTTCCATGATTTAATACACGAATTGCCCCATAAGTAATTGTCTCATCATTGTTCATGTTGATTCCATTTCAGAGTTATGATTAATTCAACACAAATGATTCCAATTACAGCTCCCTTGATAAAATGATCTGCTCTCAATAAAATTTATAATGAAACTGACTTTCAAAATCTCCCGCAGACATAGTTATACCTCAATCCTCCAATCAGATTGCTAGCTCCATTTAAATTCAAAGCAAGCATGTCTGTGAGTGGTCAATGATTTCTTGAAACAAAACACCAAAACATTATACACAATTTCACAAGTGATGGCGCTATGTTTTGGTTTGCCAATCGGGTGGGAGGGAATCCATTCACAAAGAATCATGTTATTATTAAAGCCTACATTTAGGTCATCACTTGCTTTCAACGTTTATACAGTCCATTCAGGGGAAATTATTCTTGTGCCCCCCCCTCAAAACCCTGTGCATGTTTCAGTATTGTTCATCATATTGATAAGGGGTGTAGAGACCTAAAGCGTGAATATTCCATTTAATACATATTTCAATAAATTATTAACAAACTTGTTGTAACATCGCCTAAGTAGCCAAGCCCATTTCCTATTGAAATGTGTTTACCATGGAATACACAGGCCCCATGGTGTGTTAAGTAGGAGGGCATGTGTGGTCCAGTGGATTGAGCGCTCGTCACGCAATCCAAAGGTCGTGGGTTCGAGTCCCACTGCGGCAAACATGTTGTGCCCTTGAGTAAGGCACTTTACCTTAATTACTCCTCTCCACCCAGGTGTATAAATGGGTACCAGCATTATTTAATGCTGGGAAAGTAACAGACTCGCTGTGCGGGAGGAGTGGCGAACCCCCCACAGCAAACATAATACGGAGGAGTCTGGCCCAAAACACTAAGGAAAGAGAGATGGGCACTCCGCGCACGAGCTTGCTCGGCATGAGACTTAAGTAGGCTGTTGCCTACCAAGCCTACAGTTTAAACCTCCCAGTGCCTCCCAGTAAATGATATCTAGACAGTCGAGTACAGATCAAACGAGCAAGGCAAGATATTATTACACAAAGTAATATGAAGTATAATATCATTGTAAGGGGAAACTGCCTGGGTAGAACGCTTGATATATTTTAGCATACAATATGGCCATATTTGTTGTCAGTCAGAGAATACTAATTGAGCGATTGGGTGCTTCAGAAGATGCCTATTACAATCATGTGGCCTATGTAGATGAAAAATAAGCTGCCTGAGATCTGTTTTTGACATGAAGTGTGCATCGAGTAACTGGCAGCGTGACACGCTTCAAAAAGACATTTTTTTCCCCAGGGCATTGTCAGAAAGTACTTTTGTATACTTGCCCTGGGATGAAAGCAGGCACTATGAGTTACAATATGCTCATCTACCAAGGCACGTTTCGTGGGTTGTGTTTTGTACCTACATTGACTGAACTGACCTTGTTTAATCTGGGTATCATATATCATACCCAAAACCAGGGGGTATGTTTCTAAAGACATTGGTTGAATGAAAGCTACTGAAGTGCCAAGGAATTAAGGTTTTACTAGCTCATAGTGAGGATGCTGATTGAGTTTGTAATTTGGGAGTAGGAAACTCAATTTGGCATCAGGTTTTTTCTTTATCGTTTTTCTTGTCATCTGATGCGCTCTTTTCCATTTTGAAGCAGCTTACATTATGTCAATTGGGTACATATTCCTCCATTTTGAAAATAGAGATTTACACTGATTGGAGTTAAAGAGACAATGGCACATTTCATACAATGGTACACCTCAAGATTTTTCAAATTGATATTTTGCATTGTGTGCAAAGCTTTAATATTACATATCAGCCTCACCTGAAATGGTTACGACCAAATCATGCCTTGAGTAAACAGAATGTTTATATAAAATGACTCTGGCGCATTTCTTCAGTAGACACGGAAATGGATTAACCAAAGAAAAGTTACCCGGAGTTGATTCCCAACAGGTGCAATAAACATCATAGCCCAACAGGTACATTGTAACCTGTTGGGCTATGATGATGAACGTGTCATTGTACCTGGTACAATGAACAACATGGCCAACATGTTGCAAAGAAACATGGCCCAAAAGGTGCAATGAACACCATGGCCCAACAGGTGCAAAAAATGCAAACGGGGTCAATGAACAACGTGGCTCAACAGGTGCAACGAACAACATGGCCCAACATGTGCAACGAACAACATGGCCTGATAGGTGCAATGAACATGGCCTGACAGGTGCAATGAACAATATGACCCAACAGGTGCAACAAACAACATGGCCCTGTAGGTGCAACAAACAACATGGTCCAACAGGTGCAATAAACAACATGGTCCAACAGGTGCAATAAACAACATGGCCCAACAGGTGCAATGAACAACATGGCCCAACAGATTCAATGAACAACATGGCCCAACAGGTACAATAAAAAGCATGGCACAATTTTCAATAAATGATCCATTATGGAAATCTCTCGGGTGTGCCTTTAAGGTGCTTATCATGCTATAAAGTGCTTTTCTTCTCTTGTAAAAAATAAAGATATGTGGCATTCAAAGATGGTGACAAAATGATAAAGCTAATGCGACTAAAGTCTTCTTGTTTTGCATGTAAAGTAGAAGTTCAATATTCTTTTATACTACTCTGTTAGATTAAAAGTCAAAATTAAAGAATCAATTTCAGAAAGAAGTGTGACATTAAGATATAGTGATCAATATCATATATGAGTCTAAACATACAATTGGAAGATGCATTGCTTAGGGGCTGTTTGTCAAATTGAACATGAAAATCATGTATTTAAAAAAACCTTTTTTTTGTATTCTTAAAAGGAGTCTAACTTTAGGTCCAAGTTTAAATCATGCAGGATTAATCCATCCATGAGGAATCTTCACACCTATTACAGTGCATTTTCATATAACATTGAAAGATATGTTTCACTTAAAGTACATTGCCATTAAGCAAGCATGTGTTACATTTGACCTTCAATAAGTCACTTTGCATTTGCCTACCAAATCTTCAAGAAAGTCGTATCTGCATTTGATGTTATAGCTGTCTGATGTAGAATACATTGCTGTAACAGCACCACTTACTGAAGTTCAACTCTTGGGCACAGCTGTTTGACCCCATGCAAATTGTCTCTTTTATTTTTAGAGCAATTTTAAGCAATGGCAACACAATTTTGACAACTGATATAAGTAGGGTCATGCAAGAGCTATTACCTCCGCAAAAATCGGAAAAATCCATTGCGGGAATCTTGCCATATAGGCCTACAAAGGTCATAATTTGTATGTTATAGCACCCTCTATATGCCTATTTCCCATAGAAAGATGTGTCAAAACCTAGATTGTTATGAAAAATCATATTTGCCCGCAATGAAATTTCATCAAATTTACACAGATTGTAGTTAGTGGCATAAATACTCCAAATTAGTTCTCAAAAGTGTGTCGCTGTTGATATTTTTGTTTTTATTCCTCGTTTTGTCATAATAAATTATACGTCAAACCGCTGGGGGGTGTTGTCCTTTTATGAACAATATCTCTCTGAGATTGAACTTACCTACAAGGCATAGAATGCAGTGCTAATTTGCAGAAGGTTTACACTCATGTTACTTGTCACATCAAAAGACGGCACTGTTTGGCTGCAATATAACCTCCTGTGTTATACTTGATTCCATCACTGTATATAGACTTTTTTTTGCAAATGTCAAAAGGTCATTGAACCTTAACCATTATTTCTAATAGGCAACAAAGGGTTAAAAATTGTAATAATTGATTTGTACCCAACTTTACAATAGAACGGCCTTGGATCTTTGTGTAGGCCTCCTCTGTAGCTCTTTCAATACCTCACCTAAATGGGAGCTAGTCCAGACATTAGTCAAATTCAATATTCTATCATAGGTAACAGGATGCAGTTTAGTCATTGATAGGTACCCCTGTATCAACCCAGAACTAGCCTTTGTATACCACTCGGTTGCTCTTTTAATACCTCACATAAATGAGAGCTAGTCCAGACAGTAGTGGAATCTAGTATAGATCCAGCAAAATATCTTAATTTTACTATGGTATTTTAATAATGGGGAGATACTAAGTTGGTTTTGAAATGTTCTCATCAGTCCAAGATCTGTGTTTGTCTCACCATGCATCTGTTAGTTTGACTCTTTGAAAAGTCAATGGTACTTGGCCGCAGCAACACGTAAATGCCTACCATTGTATTAGCCTTAGTAGTAGTAGTAAAACCAATTTTAATCCGGTTTGTTCCCCGCAACCGGAGGTGGCCAGATTCACCTCACATTCGTATCAACGCCATCACTACCTCCCTCCACTCCACCCGACTCAATGTATCCCCCATCCTCAACACAACCCTCCTACTCACCTCTCCAGCCTGCTTCCTCCATGTCCTCTTTGGGCGGCCCCTTCCTCAAACCACCCACCTCAAACTCAAAGGCCCTCTCACACATGCTCCTCATCCTTCCTCATGCATGTAGCCCCATACCAAAATCTACAACCATTGCCTTCGGCCAGTCAGTCAACCGCCTCGTCCAAACCCAACATCTGCATCAAGTCCTCCTTCGTCTTCCCTTCCATCAACTCACACCACACATCGCGCACCACCATTATTGCTCTCTCTGTCCCTCCCAAAATCCCCATCTCACTTTCCTCAGGCACCATGTTCCCAACTCCCACACAGCATCATGATCGCACACAACCTTGCACAACATCCCTTCTCTTCACAGGAAATCTTCTCCATGCAACACTCTCCACATCTCTAAACTTCACCCCACCCATACCTCACCTCTGCTGTCACTGCCGCCTCACATCCACCACCCCAACAACCCTGTCCCCCAGGCACGTAACCCCTTCACAGTTTCCACCTCATCACACAACCTTTCCACCTCCTTCCCACTCCGCAACTCCCTTCTCGCATCTTTCACACACAAAGTCTCTGCCAAACTTGGGGTCACTCTCTTCATCTTGGTGCATCTCCCATAAAATTCCATTTCCCACATTTTCTCACACGTACCACACTGAATTGCCCTCACCCTCTTTCCACATATTCCCCATGGTTATACCCACTAACCTGGCTGCCGTAAGTATCAAAAATCTTGATGGACTACTTTCTGCATGGCATCTGGAAAGTGCTTTAAAATGTCTGAAAATGCACTAGTTATATTAAGAAAGTGATGAAATATCATGATTGACAATGGTAGCCTGGGATGTTCTCAACTAGCGGCGTTTGGACAGTGAATTTGAATGAAATTATCCGCGGTCAATGAATTTCCACATCGATTGCAAATTCAGCTTTGGCGACTATCGCGAATCTGGGTTGCCCGTCTAACATCGGGCAAGTTTGGTGATTCAACTAAAAATTTTTCCTTTCATATTGTTCAAATTTGGTTTTGGTGATTTCAGCTTGTACTTTTGGGTGATATTGTTGTATTTCCTCTGGGAGAGTTTTAAATGTGAAAGAAACCATGCTTCAAAGTTGTCATTTTTCCCATAGACTACTGTGTATAATGAGTTTTAGTGGGTGGTACCTATCCAGACAGCATTTGATCAATTGTCGGTCTAAGTTTTTCTGAAGTTTTTTGAACCTTTCAACCTCAGTCGTTATTGAATCGAATATTTAAGGGTTGCACTGAAAAAAATGTGAATTTGTCATTTTAGCGGTACATGCTGTTGCATGGGACCTATATTCTTAGAGGGATGTGATCTCAGGTAGTAAGATTTTGTATGGCATTTGGTATGTACCACCACAGCCGCGAATTCGGCAGCCTCACCGGAAATAAATTGTGTGTACTGTGGGTGGCAGAATACTAATTCATCCCGAACAGATGCCTAGGAATGGCCCAGTGATTTTAGAGTTATTTACTGATAAGTGGAGCTAGAGTGAGTAGGTCCTACCCTTAAGACTAGCAAAAGCTATCTGTCCCAACCAAAATACAAATGAAAACTCGTAAAAGATAGCTTGCTTTTGCTTGTCCAGACCGTTGGTGGGGTGGTGGGGGATTCACATTGTGGAGGCGATGCACATGTATTGCTGTTAGGACCCCGGTCGTTTTTAAAATCTCGTCAACCAAATGTCATATTTTTTGACAATTTTTCCACTGTCAACCCAAAGACCGCTATTTTGGGGAAAATTTTCCCACAAGACACCTCCTTTTTAGAAAATTTTAGCCAAAATCTCACAAAGGACCCTGTTTTGAAACATTTAACAAATGTGTGCCCTAATCACCCCTTTGATGGGCATTGGGCTGTATCTCACCCAAAACCCATATTTTTGCATGTTTAGTCACCGATGCCCTTGGTTTGAGGGGGCCATCCATTTCATGTGAGCACCCGCCCCCCCCCGGTTTAATTGCTGACTCGCTGCTAGCTGGGCACATCCTGGTTACCACTGCCTGGCTGCAAAAGCCTGTTTTCTTCCAAAAAAAAAGTACATTGACCCCGTTATCTAGATCACGATTAAGATTTTGGGCATGTATATTCAGATTTCTTTCAATGAGGGCTCCCTCCATTAAAAAGAAGGTTATCCTAACAGTCAATGTAGTTAAATGACAAATACCGGTCGTACTGTTTTTTACTGAAAGTGTTATCCATATTTTATTTACATTTAATGCATATTCTACTGGGTACCAAAAAAAACATGTTTGATCCCTTTGACATTGCACAGATATCAGGAAAGCCAGTACGTCTGTATAAAACACAACATGAATTTGGAAGGTCTTAGCAAGTAGCCAACCTGTCATCATAATGGAGTTTTTAAAGTATTTTTTGAATGAATGTGATGCAAGAGTTCAATGTCTAGATTCATGACATTTTTAACAATTTCAGAGGCCCATTGTGGATATATAGGTTATACACCACTAACCTGGCTGCCGTAAGGATAAAAAATCTTGGATGGACTAATTTCTGCATGCAATCTGGAAAAAGTGGCTTTAAATGTCTGAACATGCACTAGTTATATTAAGAAAGTGCTGAAATATCATGATTGACATGGTAGACTGGTACTTTTTCTCAAACTCAGCGCGCGTTTGGACAGTGAATTTGATGACAATTACGCCGTCGGTCATGAATTTCACATCGTTTGCAAATTACTAGCTTTGGCGACTATAGAGAATCTGGTTGCCGGTCTGACATCGCACGTTGGGTGATTCATAACTAAAAAATTTTTCCGGTCATCATCTTTAAAGTTGGTTATTTGGTGATTTCCGCTTTACTTTGGGGTGATGTTGTTGTATTTTCCCTGTGAGAGTTTAAATGTGAAAGAACCATGCTCAAATTTGTCATTTTTCCCATAGACTACTGTGTATAAGTGAGTAGTGGTGTGTAACCACAGGGTCCCACCTTTAACTCCTAACACCTCCCCCTCCTCCCCACTCCCATCACCTTACTCTCAATGCCTTCTTCCATTTCCAAAACACTTCTCCCCTCAAACCCTCTGACACATTAAAACTAAATCATCAGCAAACAGCATTAAACTCATCAACTTCTTTTGCAGCTCTCCGTAACCACATCAACCACAATTGCAACACCACGCGACAGCACGTAACTCCTGATGCACACCACCTTCACCTCAAACTCCTCAGAAAACTCAGACCCTAACTCCAACTCTTGTTTTTGCTTCCTTCATACAGACTCATCACCTCTCTAACCACCACTTATTGGTATCCCCTCTCCCTTCATGCCACTCCATCACTTTTATCAAAGGCTTCTCCAGGGATCCACAAAGTACATATACAGCTTCTTCGCTTTTGCTCGATATTCCTCTTGCAACCTCCTCAAAATGAACACGGCATCTATCCTACGTTTGCTATTATACAATTATTGAGCCTAAGAGTGTGATAGTAAAAATATATCTGAGGACAATTTGACTTTTCTATTTCACGAGGCGAAGCGAGGTGAAATGGAACAGTCACAATTTGACCGGAAAAAACATCACATGCCTCAAATCACTGTAATCATGATCTAAATGTAGATAGCTATCTGGAAAGATTGAAGTCGAATTAATGCTTTGGCAGCTATGGCTTTTTTGAAAGTATGATTTCTTGCACTCGCATGACCAAAATCATAAGGTAGATAACAGAAATAGCTATTTTTCTTTCTCAATTTTGAAGACGTTGATAATTTACATTGAAGTCTTTATTTAAACCTTAATCTTGAATTTGACAGGGAAGTGCAAGGCTGAATAAAGATCTTTAACTCTCTGAGCACTAGGTGCTTACTTGTCTTTCATACAAGATTTCTGATGGCTCTTTATATCACATCTTCATTTGATGACCAATTGAATTTGGCTTCCAATATTCAAGCCTCTAGTCCTCTTCCTCCCACAATTCTTACCATGTTACCATAAATCACATCGTTCCCTTATGACCGATTGGGGGGGCAGGTAGAAATACTCATGGAGTTAAATTCAGAAGTTGATGCAGTGTTTTAATTTTGCTTGAAGGCTTGGAGAGAACAAATATTATTAATAGCGACATACCACTTCTTATTCTTGTCCATTTTCTGAGAAGACTGAAACAAACATGAAGATATTTTGTAAACTATTGCATCAAATGCATTGAAAACCGAGAAATTGGTCAGAATTAGCTTGCTTTGACCTTTAAATTTCACTTCTATACAATTCTTTTGCTGTCAAGAAGTGATTGTAAAGGACTTTTCGCTTTCTACAGTTGATATTTAGCACTTGTTTACAATATGTAAAGAGTTCTGGTACTGAAAAGAACAAGTTTTGGACGTTCATGTCCAGTGTTTTTTTTTTGTTTTCATTTTTTTTGCTTCTTTTTTCCAAATCATGATTGTTAATGGCCTGCTAAAGAATTCACTTATTCGTTTAAAGCAACAACAGACATTTTTTTGAAGAGTGCCCCCAATTTTCAAAATTTGATTTTTTTAGCAGTTGTTTTGGTAATTGTCTAGTAATACTATACCGGCCTAGTGGTAATGCTCAAACGTGCATATGTGTAATAAAAGAAGCATTTTGTAATTAAGAGTTGGGATCCCCAAGTGGTAATTTACTGGTGGAAAATTTCGGTCCGTCCATTGTAGAATATAGTTGCCACTTCATGAAAAGTCCTCTAACTTGACTTTCCAGAAACAACGGAACAACTAATGGATGAGCGTAGACAATGTACAGGGTGATTTTCTTGGATATATCATATTGGAAGGGCCTTTCCAGCTACCACTAATTATTTATTGTATCAACTGTAAAAAGTCGAAAAGTCGAACAGATAACACATTTTTTAACACTTCAACAGTAAGTTTATATTGTACATGCAAAGGTATAGGAGGTGTGCAAAAGGATTTAAACACTAACACATGTTAAAATAGATGTTCGTGTAATGATTGCTAACACTTTCAGGTGTTAATTCGGAACATTTACCACTTCAAAGATCTTAAGCATTACACTAACAAACTGTGTGAACATGTTTAGTGTTCAATTTTGTGCATGCTCCTATACGATTTGGCTTGAAAATTATAAAATTAACATGTTGAGGTGGTGGTAAAAATGTGTTTTATCCAGTTTACTTTGACATGTATACGATATCAATTAGCTATAACAAAATTCTTCTTTTGAGATGCATGACATGTTCAAGCGTCACCACTCACAGATAGCGTTACCTAGCAGTACTAATGCAACATGTGCAAAAATCGATTTGTTTTGAAATGGGGGGGTAATATTCAAAAATATGTGTTATTGCTTAATGATGAGGTTCTTCACAATTTCTTCAAGAAAAAGACGGTGCCACACCACATAGAAATCAATATAGGTACTGTAAAGAGTGGAAAATATTTGCGCTACAATAATTTTCGCGCGCTTCTGAGCTATGCGCGAAATTAAAAACCCGCGAAAAGGTTTTTTTATTTGTGTAGTAGGTTATGTAGGATAGCTGAAAAGAGCGAAATTTAAAAAACAAGCAAAATTGTTAAAAAAACGCTGAAACGCGAAAAAATTACACGCGCGACGAAAATTATCCACATGTTACAGTAGGAGTTGGCAAACATTGCATGAGAGTCCGGTCGGTCGGTACGAGGTGGGCAGAAGGATAGAGGCCTTAAAGGGGTAAAAAACTCGTCAGACAAGAAACATATGTTTTGCAGACCCAACAGGAGTTTCACTTTTTGCTGCGTGACTGGGGAGACCACTGTAAGAAATTAAAGGCACTTCAGTGATTTGCTAAATCAGAAAATAAAAAAAATCATTGGAAAAATCAGATTTTTCAAGTATTCATACGTACCCTAACCCCCCTGTAGTGGTAAGACCAAAAGCATCTAATAAGGACAAAAATCATATTTGAGTCATTACTCTCAGTACGAAAAACACTCAATACAACACATAATTGAATGGAATTCCATATCTTTGAATTACTGTCGTTTTCATCTTTCTGTCATTTTTCAGTTGTTGCATATCTTAATTGTGTGTCAACTTTGATGCATGGGCTGTCATGTGTAATATGAGGGGTGCAGGAAGCATAACCACTTAAAAAATAACCAGAGCATCAATGTTGCAGTAGCCTATAATATGATGCCATTCAAAGACAAACAACAACATCCTTAAAAGTACCACCTTCTATATTATTATAATTAAAACTCTTGGAATATTCATATATGTACTTCAGTAATAATTACTATATAAGTTCAATGATGATGATAATTGTGTTTCACAATGCTTTATTTATATAAAATTCTCTATTAGGCCAAAAAGTATTGTTTTTCAGCTAGTCTTTCCAAGCTAAACTACCGGTTAATTTATGTATAAACATTCTATTTGAAAGTCATAATCACATGAACGCAACACTTCAAACACATTGGCTTTCGTTATGCAGTCTATCCCTTGACTTTACCCCCAAAGGAGTGAGATTTTTAACATACCTGACCCGTTAGTCTTAAAGTATAGCATGTGGCCTAATTCATACTTGCAATTCGATCTTTCTGGAAGAAATTAGTTCATTGTATTTTCTGTCGTAAAAGGACAGAAATTATAATGCAGTGGCTTGACCTCTGGGGGACCGTGATATAAACATTTGTTGATAACATCAAAACTGCCTCTCAAAATCCAATTGAAATGTTGGAATCTTTTCGGGATATATAATGAAAAAAAACCCCCCAATAAACCAAAAATGAGGTGTTAGAGCACATAAAAGTGCACCTTTAATTGATTTGAAGTGGCCTGCATATTGAAATGTACCTTACTGCATTGTTTATATTTAAGGGGTCACTTAAAAATTTTCAAAAAGGGTGTTCCCATTTTTTTAAAGCCGGGTGTTTTTTACATCTTTAATTAATGCAGACCATAGTATTAATTCACCCCGGAACAATGAACAGCCAAAAAAAAAAAATTTTATTTTTTATGGTATGATACTACAAATGCGCCTTTAATCATTGCAATAGTAATGGTTACTTCATTGTCATACGTAATTAATATTATGATGTGAACTCCACCAAACTACCACTTAAAAAAAAAAATACTAAAGCCCAGATTAAATTAATTTTCACTTGACAATTAGTTCAAGTGACATAGGCTATTCAGATGGCCCATCTATGTAAATTTATAACATTACAGTGTACTAACCCGGACCGGGTCGTTTTGCCGGCGACGGCCCAGAACCAAATAGCAACGAAGGGCAAATCTAATTTTTATTTTTAACGGCCCAGATGCAACGGGAGCCAAAGTTTGCGTTTCATTGCATCTCGGCCGTTTTTTCCCGGCACAGGAAAAAGTATCGAAAGTCGGGATAACGGCACAGATGCAACTGAAAAACATCGCGTCATTTTCCCGAATGGACGGCTCCAAAGCAACAAAACACATCGCGTCATTTTCCCGGAAGACGGCCCAGATGCAACGAAAAACACGCGTCATTTTCCGGAAAGAATCCCAGATGCAACGAGAAACATCGCGTGCCGGAATGCAATAAAAACAGGGTTAAATAAATAAATAAATAAATTTTATCAAATAAATAATGGATGCGTACTGCACACTGATCGGCATGAAATTTGTAGCTTATACGTTCGCCAGTCGGTTGCGCTATTACGCTACATCTTAGTCGTGCGTGGCGCTATTATGCTACGTCAGCTCCGGTTACGTCATGAATACGTTTATTGCATACATAAAAAAATAGCTTATCGAAAAAATGGTGGCGCTCACCATCGAAATCAAAAGTTATGGATTTGTACACAGTTCACCCGCCTGCCTGATGAAAAGCATTGCGCCTTCTGCGGCAAAACCGTCCGAAATGCAGTGAAAGCATAGCATCATTTTCTCGGTGGGTATAAGACGGGCCCAAATTGCAAAGAGGCACATCGCGTCATTTTCCGTAAAAGACGGACCAAATGCAACGAGGAACATAGCGTCGTTTTCCGTATAAAGAAGGCCCCAAAGCAACGAGGAACAGCGCGTCAGTTACCGGTAAGACGGCCAGATGCATATGAGGGCCAATGAGGAGTCATTTGCGCGACCAAACCTAGTTGTTGACGGCCGAGAAGAGATGCAACGAGAAACATTTTCAACCGGTACCACGTTTAGTTGCTCTTCATTGCATCTCGGCCAATTTGCCCGCAGAAGAACGAACTTGGTGCAATTCGTTTCATTTCATTTCAATATTTAGAAAAATATTTGAAATGTTGCAGGAATAGCTTCAAAGGGAAGGATAGTCTGTAGGAATTCTCATAAATTACCGTTTCCAGCTGTAGACATTGACAGAAAAGGAAAGCAGAAAAACGGCGTTGTTTCCAAGATACGATTCTCCATTCAAGACGTGTTGTAGTAAGTTGTCCGACGGACAGAATGACTAAAAGCTCCGATCCTGTCCTTATTAGGTTGCTTTTGGTCGTATCATTTGGAGGGTATGTTGGATTACCTGATGCTTGTACATACATGTAAAAATATGATTTGATGATGTTTTTCGATGTGCTGATTTAGCAAATCACTGAATGTACTGTAATGGCAATGCCTTTTAAATCAATATTTGTTTTATGGAAAACCTGTATTGCTTTTTCAACTTCCAAGGACAGCAATATTTTCGCTGGTATAATATTTTAAGTCATCGAAATTTCAATCGTAAGGACATGCTCCATGTGGACCTGCATGTGGGAGTTAGTCAATTGTGTGTGAATCTTTTTACACACACTTAATGGAGAGTCATACACTGCATTCTCTTCTTAATTTGTCGCCTTACCGTACGTAACACGGGGGGGGGGGGTCACAAAGCTTGGTTTGGTAGGGACGTGCTCCACGACTCTGGACGTGTAGGACCCATAGCTATACCATTTTTTGGCCAAAAAAGGGACCCATAGCATACCAGAGATGCAAATTTTAGGCCAATATTTAACCCAAATTTGCTGCATTTTCACTGCCAACCAATTTGACATTTTAAGCAAATTGGGAAAATTTTGGCTTCAGATTGAGGAAATGCGGCTAATTTTTCCAACACATTTCAGAAAAATTTTGAAAAAACGACCCTTGCTATACCAAAATTGGCATGAAAAAAGGGTCATTTGATATACCAGAAGGCGAAAATGGGACCGATGTATGTGGCACGTCCCGGTTATGGTATTTGTGTTGAGATCCCCCCCCACTTAACCTGTAGTTTAACTTCAATAACATTTATTGTCAAAGACTACATTATAAAATTTTGTGTGTAATTCACTCCATGGTCAAACCTCTGTGGTGGCAATTCTTGACCAGGACAATCTGACCTGTGTTTTGTCAACTTCAAACATTGACGGTGGTGGTGTAACAGAGTATTGTAAAATGGTCTACTTAATACAAAATACTAAAAGCACCATATCAAGATAACTCGACTAATATACAACCGATTTCAAACAATGACCACTTCCAATTGGGCTAAATTTTACCCCACTATAATACCAGATAGGTTTTAACACTTTTATCATAAAAAAAATTTGAAGAAAAAAAGCAAAAACAATTTCACATTCAGTAATATGTGACAATCTATCCAAGGTTAGATGTAATCATGCAATGTTCCCAAGTAATAAACAGTGGTTGCATTTATTAACCTTGCTTCATAGTTTAGCAGAGGGTGTTTTTGAACTACTCCCATAAACATTGCAATGTGCCTATAATGTTATGTAATAAAATATGTCAGTAAATTAGGCAGTTGTTAAGAAGTTTAAGGAGTACAAGACCTTTCATTATTAAATTTTGTAAAGACAATTGTTTGTGCGCAGGAATGGGTGTCGAAAAAGGTCTCGAGTTTTAGTTTTATGTATTAAAAATGGATTTTTTGTGGATAACATGCCGGGATCATGCATGGGATTATGGATGTGAAATGTACCAAAAACTGATGCATTGTGGGATGGGATAAATAAGCCCTCTTAGACCACGTATGATGAGGGGGCGCGAGTTGAAGTGAGAGGGAGAGAATTTGGGCTGTTTAAAGTTAACACAGTGTACAGGGTTAAGCTCAAGCCATATTTACTATTATTATAGTGCCGCTTTTGAACCATGTGTGAACATTGCATTCGTGAATGAGACTTTACCATAACTAAGCACTATCTACAGGAGCAACCGGGAATGAGTGTAAAGTACACATGGTACCAAAGGGCACATGGAACTTTAGACACTGGGAAGATATTGGTGGGAACGAGGGGAAAACAATAACAAACTACTTCGGGCAGGCAATACCAATTAACTATCATTTAAGCTTGATAAGCATGAAATTTACTGCCCAAGTGGTTGGTTATCCGACTAGGCTGCAAATGCAAGGCCTCTCTAGGCCAGCATGATAATGCATGGCTTTCCCACACAGCAGCATTTACATTGTAGGACAACAGACCCAATCAGCATAATCTTGCTACCAACACACAATTCATTCCAAAAAACCCAAAGGACGAACAAAATGCCCCAAAACGAGGGGGACAGGGTCTGCATCAGTAATTTCAATCCAAACAATAACTTTTCAAAGAAATGTCATACTTGGAATACCGGAGGTTAAATAAGAATGGGACAAGACATGAGAGACTAGTTTAGAGGAGAACATTGGGGTTTCACTCAATTTGCTACGTGAGACAATAGCTATATTATAGGTAAAAACATTGGACTTCCAATATAACAACAGCAAATTTTGTTTTTATTCTCATTCAATCAGTTTGTTTAAAGGTTGCAACAAGAGATTTCAAGGCACCATATTTTCTGTCGTATGTAGTGCTTTCACATAGATCAGAGTCAATGAATTCCGTACCTTTATTTGGTCACAGAAAGACTTTTTCTTAAAAAGGTAAAACAAATGGTGGTTTGTATATGCTACATTCAATATGAAAACATAGGCCCGGATTGTTGGTGTAGTTGCTCCTATACAAAATTAGAATTTAACAATTTTTGTACCCAAAGAAACAGTTCTCAGCTTAATCCTTACAAATGGGGATATTTTTGATTATAAAGCTTTACACCAGTGCCAAAATTCAGAATTTTCAAATTTTTTCAGGACACCTGCTATTTGAATCTCTAGTTTGCACCTTTCATTGCCCTTATTAAATATTTTATATTTTTATCCAGATTAATAAAAAGACAAACTGATATGCTACTATCAATCAACCAAAAAAACTGATATAAGATAAAAAGTTATATTTATCTGTTATGGCAACCAAAAAAAGTTTGTCTCCCCCCAGAAGAAATGTGAAAAAAAAAAAAGCAAATACGAAATGCACTTTGTTGAGGAAAAATGCTTAATGCGAAATCGGAAAGTATTTTTTATTGCATTTGACCCACTTCTTCATTTTGGCAATTTTCTTTTTGTCTGAAAATTTTTTCCAAACCAAAATTTCAATCAAGAGAGCAAAAAACCTAACAAAAAAATTCTCTAAAGACTCAATTTAAACAAATGAGCGCAGTCTTCTGAGGACAAACTGGTTTTTGTATTGGTCAAGTATTGTTTATTCTATTTACGGTGAGGGAAGTTGCAATTTTTTTAATCTCTTTCCATGTGTTACAATAACAGGCAATCTTGTAGGATTCCCAGTAGTCTACTTTGTATTAAAGTAACAAATTTTGGCAAATTAATATTTTCACAACTTGTCATTCCTCAAATGTTGCATTTAATTTTAATTTGTTTCCTTCCAAAATTTACCTATACACTAATGGTATGAATTTGCATGCTGTTATTTTTTCAGTCACTGCTTGTTGCTTAAAGGCACAAAAGTAAATCTGGCATGAAAACAAAATCAATGCTATTATCATAACCATGCTATCCTGATACTGAATCAGCGGCACTATCACAGCGGCTTCCCAGCTTTGTACATGCTAAAGATACCGGCCTGGCAGAACCAAAAATATTAAGCCAAAAAATGTAATCAGTTACTTAACAAATAATTTGAATTGTGTTAAGAGTCAGTAAGGCACAGATCAGTTTGAGTGTATTGTTACTGACAATGCATAACCTTTGAATAAAAGGTCTGTGTCACATCAATTTAAGTGCATGTTGCAAAATATTACGAGGTACTTATCAAATGCCAGGTTTTATTTTTCTTACTCCATTCATAGAATATAACAATATGCTTGACATTTTGCATATCTCTATATAGTAACAAAACAAGTTGTTAGGGATTGCGTACGTGTGACCTTCAGATTTGAATTCCATTACATTTTGAAGCGGTTGTCATGTGATGGAGTGCTTTGTATTTTGTTAGCTTACTGATAAGTTACGTTTGAAGATATTGATGAAAAGATTGCTAAGATACATGCCCTCTCTTGTTGTTGGTGGTATTGCTGCTGCTGTTATGATTAATGTTATTGTTGTTACATACCAAAGCAAGTTGCAGAAGGTAACTTGTCATCATGTCTTAAAAGGAAATCTGTCATCAAGTCTTATAGTCTGATTTTTTTATTCCTGTCAGTAAACGCATATTGTCGATGGTAAGAATTCATTTTGGAGGGGACGTGTTGAGAACAAAAACTAAAAAGCCGTATACAGCTGAAATGCTCAACTTTGTTCAACATAATTAGATGCTTTGACCCATTTTACATGTACTTTTTTTAATCGAATATGTGAAGGATTCATACCAGATTCAAGTGAATAGATTGTCGTATTAAAGTCTGAGACACGCTATCGATTCCTTTGTTTGTGTCAATCAAAGAACGGATCAAGTGTCCCGAACATCGAGGCTGGGTGAAGAGGAGGATTAGGCCACGTAAATATTGCAGTTTGTTATAAGTGACCAAAACCCTAAAGTACTTAGACAAATGATTGGACCAAACTGTAAATATTATTTATGGAACAACGAATAAATGAAAACGTATCAGATTTTCTAATATTCCTTAGTGTCGTAAAAAATCCTACTATAGAAGGAAATCTGTCATCAAGTCTTAGAAGGAAACCTGTCATGTCTTGGAAGGAAATGCATAAAGTCTTAGGAGGAAATCTGTCATATGTTAGAAGGAAATCTGTCAAGTCTTAGCAGGAAATCTGTCATCAAGTCTTTGAAGGAAATCTGTCATCACGTCTTAGAAGGAAATCTGTCAAGTCTTAGAAGGAAATGTGTCAAGTCTTAAAAGCAAATGTGTTAAGTCTTAGAAGGCAATGTGTCATCATGTCTTAGAAGGAAATCTGTCATCAAGTCATACAAGGAAACTTGCTGTCATGTCTTAGAAGGAAATCTGTCATCAAGTGTTAGAAGGAAATCAGTCATCATGTCTAAGAAGGAAATCTGTCACCATGTCTTAGAAGGAAATCTGTCATGTCTAAGAAGGAATAGAAGTGAAACTTGTCATCATGTCTGAGAAGGAAATCTGTCATCAACTAAGGAAAATCTGTCTTCAAGTCTTACAAGGAAATATATCTATCATCAAGTCTTAGAAGGAAATTTGTCATCAAGTTATAGATGTAAATCTGTCATCAAGTCTTAGAAGGAAATCTGTCATCAAGTCTTAGAAGGAAATCTGTCTTACAGTCTTAGAAGGAAATCTGTCATAAAGTCTTAGAAATCTGTCATCAAGTCTTAGAAGAAATCTGTCTTCAAGTCTTAGAAGGAAATCTGTCTTCAAGTCTTAGAAGGAAATCTGTCATCAAGTCTATGAAGGAAATTTGTCATCAAGTCTTAGAAAGAAATCTGTCATCAAGTCTTAGAAGGAAATCTGTTAACAATTGTTAGAAGGAAATCTGTCATCAACTAAGGAAATATGTCATCAAGTCTTAGAAGGAAATCTGTCATCAAGTCTTAGAAGGAAATCTGTCATCAAGTCTTAGAAGGAAATCTGTCATGAAGTCTTAGAAATCTGTCATCAAGTCTTAGAAGGAAATCTGTCATCAAGTCTTAGAAGGAAATCTGTCATCAAGTCTTAGAAGGAAATCTGTCATCAAGTCTTAGAAGGAAATCTGTCATCAAGTCTTAGAAATCTGTCATCAAGTCTTAGAAATCTGTCATCAAGTCTTAGAAATCTGTCATCAAGTCTTAGAAATCTGTCATCAAGTCTTAGAAGGAAATCTGTCATCAAGTCTAAGAAGGAAATCTGTCATCAAGGGAAAACTGTCATAATATAACAATAGTTAAACACAATAAAAGCACATCATATCCTGTCATTTTCAAACATTTAAAGAGGGCAGCCAACAAAAAAAAAATTCAAGCATATTTTTGTCATCTTTTGGTTACTCATTCATGTAGTTCCAGTATAAAATAATGGAAGTCTATAGATGTGAATAGAGTTGAATGGGGTTTATACTTATAGGCTTTATTCCATATGATAGGCTTGATTGATTTCTTTCATCCAGTCCTTACACAAGGATACACCCACATTTCTGCAGAAAGAACTCATTATTGCTTTAACCACTGAATTACACTTACAATTTTTATACCTTTCTAATAGTCCCAATTTCCCGATGGCCAGGGCTTGTAGCTCACAAACCAAGTGTCTGGTAACTCAGTAGATGAAGGTTACACTATAAAATTCTGGAATTGCATGCCCATACAAGTCTGAAGTTTAAAGGATGGCTAGGAAATTCTTCATAATTCATATCTAATCAAACCCATACTATTTTTTCAGCTGCTATGCAGGAAAGCTTCTGTGGTTCAATGCATAAGGATGGTAGGATCAACTCTTTGAAATTATTATAATTTCTTATTATTCAGAGGGCATGGTTTACGAACACAAAATGCGGGATGCAATGTCACTCTGGTTGAGTCTTATCTTATGAGATATTGGACTGCAGACTACTTCATAGTCCAATATAGTGTGTTTTTACAATGGACCTCTTTCTGATACCATCACTCAAGCATTTTTATCAGTTGACAAAGATAAGAGGCTGCATGTGGTACACTTCTGATCTAATTGTGGTTTTGCAGTTTTCTATGACACTGGCACATTTGAAAAATAGTGCACCCTCGCGATTTTTCAAAATTGATATTTTTGCATGGTTATAAAGCTTTTATATACATTAGCCCTCACCAGAAATTATTAAGCCCAAATCAGCACGCTTATGGGTAAAAAGAACAATTTTATAA